>CAWVNZ010001462.1:135000-210000 GCA_963930735.1 Dioctria linearis
GAAATTAGCAAAAAAAAAAAATCTGAATTAGCAAAAAAAAAAAAAATTGAATTAGAAAAAAAAAAAAAAAATCTGAATTAGGAAAAAAAAATGGAAAAAAAATTTGAATTAGCAAAAAAAAAAATCTGAATTAGCAAAAAAAAAATTAGAAAAAAATAGGAAAAAAATCTGAATTAGCAAAAAAAAAAAAAAAAAAATTGGAAAAAAAAGAAATTAGCAAAAAAAAATCTGAATTAGCAAAAAATAAATAAAAGTTAGCAAAAAAAAAATTAGCAAAAAAAAAACAAAAAAAAATAGAAAAAAAAATCTGAATTAGCAAAAAAAAAAAATTAGAAAAAAAATTAGCAAAAAAAATTGTAAAAAAAAAATCTGAATTAGCAAAAAAAAAAATCTGAATTAGCAAAAAACAAAAAAAAATTAGAAAAAAAATCTGAATTAGCAAAAAAATCTGAATTAGCAAAAAAAAAAATCTGAATTAGCAATAAAAAAAAAAAAATTAGAAAAAAAAATCTGAATTAGCAAAAAAAAAATTAGAAAAAAAAATTAGCAAAAAAAATTGGAAAAAAAAATTAGAAAAAAAAATCTGAATTAGCAAAAAAAAATCTGAATTATCAAAAAAAAAAAATTAGAAAAAAAAAATTTGAATTAGCAAAAAAAAAATCTGAATTTGCAAAAAAAAAAAAAAAAAATTAGAAACAAAATAGAAAAAAAATCTGAATTAGCAAAAAAAAAAAAATTGAATTAGCAAAAAAAAAAAAAAAAAAATTGAATTAGCAAAAAAAAATAAAAAATCTGAATTAGCAAAAAAACAAAAAAAAATTAGAAAAAAATAGACAAAAAAATCTGAATTAGCAAAAAAAAAAATGGAAAAAAAAAGAAATTAGCAAAAAAAAAATCTGAATTAGCAAAAAAAAAATAAAAATTAGCAAAAAAAAAACAAAAAAAATTAGAAAAAAAAATCTGAATTAGCAAAAAAAAAAAAATAGAAAAAAAAATTAGAAAAAAAAAATTGAATTAGCAAAAAAAAATCTGAATTATCAAAAAAAAAAAAATTAGAAAAAAAATTGAATTAGCAAAAAAAAAAAAAAAATTAGAAAAAAAAATAGAAAAATAATCTGAATTAGAAAAAAAAAAAAAAAAATTAGAAAAGAAATCTGAATTAGCAAAAAAAAAATTAGAAAAAAAAAATTAGCAAAAGACAAAAAATCTGAATTAGCAAAAAAAAAAAATTGGAAAAAAAATTAGAAAAAAAAATCTGAATTTGCAAAAAACAAAAAAAAATTAGAAAAAAAAATCTGAATTAGCAAAAAAAAACTGAATTAGCAAAAAAAAACCAAAAAAAAAATTAGAAAAAAAAATCTGAATTAACAAAAAAAAAAAAAAATCTAAATTAGCGAAAAAAAAAACAAAAAATTAGAAAAAAAAAATCGGAGTTAGCAGAAAAATCTGAATTAGCAAAAAAAAAAAAACAAAAAAAAAATCTGAATTAGCAAAAAAAAAAAATTAGAAAAAAAAAATCTGAATTAGCAAAAAATCTGAATGAAAAAAAATTAGAAAAAAAATTTGAATTAGCAAAAAAAGAAAAAAAAAATTGGAAAAAAAAATTAGCAAAAAAAAAAATAAAAAAAAAATCTGAATTAAAAAAAAAAAAAAATCTGAATTAGCAAAAAAAAAAAAAAAAAAAAAAATAGAAAAAAAATCTGAATTAGCAAAAAAAAATTTGAATTAGCAAAAAAAAAAAAAATAAAAAAAAAAATCTGAATTAGCAAAAAAAAAAAAAAAATTAGCAAAAAACAAATAGAAAAAAAAATCTGAATTAGCAAAAAAAAAAAATAAAAAAATTGGAAAAAAAATTAGAAAAATTTTTTTTTGAATTAGCAAAAAAAATTAGAAAAAAAATCTGAATTAGCAAAAAAAAAAAAATCTGAATTAGCAAAAAAAAAAAATTAGAAAAAAAATCTGAATTAGCAAAAAAAAAAAAAAATTGGAAAAAAAATTTTGAATTAGCAAAAAAAAAAAAATTGAATTAGCAAAAAAAAAAAAAATCTGAATTAGCAAAAAGAACAAAAAAAAAATTAGAAAAAAAAATTAGAAAAAAAAAATTTGAATTAGCAAAAAAAAACCTGAATTATCAAAAAAAAAAATTAGAAAAAAAAATTAGAAAAAAAAAATTTGAATTAGCAAAAAAAAAAATCTGAATTAGCAAAAAAAAAAAAAAAAATTAGAAATAAAAATAGAAAAAAAATCTGAATTAGCAAAAAAAAAAAAATTAGAAAAGAAATCTGAATTAGCAAAAAAAAAAATTAGGAAAAAAAATTAGCAAAAGACAAAAAATCTGAATTAGCAAAAAAAAAAAAAATAGAAAAAAAAATCTGAATTAGCAAAAAAAAAAAATCTGAATTAGCAAAAAAAAAAAAAAATTAGAAAAAAAAATCTGAATTAGCAAAAAAAAAAAAAATTGGAAAAAAAAAATTTGAATTAGCAAAAAAAAAAAAAATTGAATTAGCAAAAAAAAAAAATCTGAATTAGCAAAAAGAACAAAAAAAAAATTAGAAAAATAATAGACAAAAAAATCTGAATTAGCAAAAAAAAAAAAAAAATTAGAAAAAAAAAAAATCTGAATTAGCAAAAAAAAAAAAAGAAAATTGAATTAGCAAAAAAACATTAGAAGAAAAAAATCTGAATTAGCAAAAAAAAAAAATCTGAATTAGCAAAAAAAAATTGGAAAAAAAATTAGAAAAAAAAATAGAAAAAAAAATCTGAATTAGCAAAAAAAAAAAAATTTGAATTAGCAAAAAAAAAAAAAAAAATTTTGAATTAGCAAAAAAAAAAAAAAAAAAAATCTGAATTAGCAAAAAAACAAAAAAAAAAAATTTTAAAAAAAATAGACAAAAAAAACCTGAATTAGCAAAAAAAAAAAAAAAAATCTGAATTAGCAAAAAAAAAAAAAATTAGCAAAAAAAAAAAACAAAAAAAATAGAAAAAAAAAATCTGAATTAGCAAAAAAAAAAAATAGAAAAAAAAATTTGAATTAGCAAAAAAAAAAAAATCTGAATTAGCAAAAAAAAAATTTGAATTAGCAAAAAAAAAAAAAAATCTGAATTAGCAAAAAAAAAATAAAAATTAGACAAAAAATTGGGAAAAAAAATCTGAATTAGCAAAAAAAAAAAATTAGCAAAAAAAAAATCTGAATTAGCAAAAAAAATAAAAGTTAGCAAAAAAAAAATTAGCAAAAAAAAAACAAAAAAAATTAGAAAAAAAAATCTGAATTAGCAAAAAAAAAAACTGAATTAGCAAAAAAAAAAACAAAAAAAAAATTAGAAAAAAAAATCTGAATTAGCAAAAAGAAAAAATTGGAAAAAAAAATAGAAAAAAAAATCTGAATTAGCAAAAAAAAAAAAAATTAGAAAAAAAAATAGAAAAAAAAATCTGAATTAGCAAAAAAAAAAAAAAATTAGCAAAAAAAAAACAAAAAAAATTAGAAAAAAACAAAAAAAAATAGAAAAAAAAATTAGCAAAAAAAAAAAATATGAATTAGCAAAAAAAAAAAAAAAAAAAAAAAATTGGAAAAAAAAATTAGAAAAAAAAAATCTGAATTAGCAAAAAAAAAAAAATCTGAATTAGCAAAAAAAAACAAAAAAAAAAATTAGAAAAAAAATCTGAATTAGCAAAAAAAAAAAAAAAATAGAAAAAAAAATCTGAACTAGCAAAAAAAAAATTAGAAAAAAAAAAATTAGCAAAAAACGAAAATCTGAATTAGCAAAAAACAAAAAAAAAATTAGAAAAAAAAAATCTGAATTAGCAAAAAAAAATCTGAATTAGCAAAAAAAAAACAAAAAAAAATTAGAAAAAAAATCTGAATTAGCAAAAAAAAAAATGGAAAAAAAAAAATTAGAAAAAAAAAATCTGAATTAGCAAAAAAAAAAATCTGAATTAGCAAAAAAAAAAAAAAATAGAAAAAAAAATCTGAATTAGCAAAAAAATCTAATTTAGCAAAAAAAAAAATCTGAATTAGCAAAAAAAAAAAAAAAATTAGAAAAACAAATAGAAGAAAAAATCTGAATTAGCAAAAAAAAAAAAAATAAAAAATCTGAATTAGCAAAAAAAAAAAAATTAGCAAAAAAAAAACAAAAAAAAACTGAATTAGCAAAAAAAAAAAAAAAATTAGAAAAAAAATTAACAAAAAAAAAAAAATCTGAATTAGCAAAAAAAAAAAAAAAAAAAAATTGGAAAAAAAAAATTTGAAAAAAAAATCTGAATTAGCAAAAAAAAAAATCTGAATTAGCAGAAAACAAAAAAAATCTGAATTAGCAAAAAAAAAATCTGAATTAGCAAAAAAAAAAATCTGAATTAGCAAAAAAAAAAAATTAGAAAAAAAAATCTGAATTAGCAAAAAAAAACAAAAAAAAATCTGAATTAGCAAAAAAAAAAAAAAAAAAAAAAAAAAAAAAAAAAAAAAAAAAAATCTGAATTAGCAAAAAAAAAAAAATCTGAATTAGCAAAAAAAAAAAAAAAAAAATTAGAAAAAAAATAGGACAGAAATCTGAATTAGCAAAAAAAAAAAAAAAAAAAAATAGAAAAAAAATCTGAACTAGCAAAAAATAAAAAAAAATTAGCAAAAAACGAAAATCTGAATTAGCAAAAACAAAAAAAAATTACAAAAAAATCTGAATTAGCGAAAAAAAAAAAATCTGAATTAGCAAAAAAAAAAAAATTAGCAAAAAAAAAAAAAAAAAAAATTGGAAAAAAAAATTAGAAAAAAAAAGTTTGAATTAACAAAAAAAAAATGAAAAAAAAATCTGAATTAGCAAAAAAAAAATAAAAATTAGCAAAAAACAAATAGAAAAAAAATCTGAATTAGCAAAAAAAAAAAAAAAAAATTGGAAAAAAAAAATTAGAAAAAAAAATTAGAAAAAAAATCTGAATTAGCAAAAAAAAAATCTGAATTAGCAAAAAAAAAATAAAAATTAGAAAAAAAATCTGAATTAGCAAAAAAAAAAAAAAATTGGAAAAAAAATTTGAATTAGCAAAAAAAAAAAATCTGAATTAGCAAAAAGAACAAAAAAAAATTAGAAAAATAATAGACAAAAAAATCTGAATTAGCAAAAAAAAAAATTAGAAAAAAAGAAATTAGCAAAAAAAATCTGAATTAGCAAAAAAAAAATAAAAATTAGCAAAAAAAAAATTAGCAAAAAAAAAAACAAAAAAAAATAGAAAAAAAAATCTGAATAGCAAAAAAAAAAAAAAAATATTGGAAAAAAAAATTAGAAAAAAAAATTTGAATTAGCAAAAAAAAAAATCTGAATTAGCAAAAAAAAAAAAAATAGAAACAAATATAGGAAAAAAATCTGAATTAGCAACAAAAAAAAAAAAAAATCTGAATTAGCAAAAAAAAAAAGTTAGCAAAAAAAAATAATTAGCAAAAAAAAAACAAAAAAAAATCTGAATTAGCAAAAAAAAAAAAAAAATAGAAAAAAAAATTAGCAAAAAAATTGGAAAAAAAAATTAGAAAAAAAAATCTGAATAAACAAAAAAAAAAAAATCTGAATTAGCAAAAAACAAAAAAAAAATTAGAAAAAAAATCTGAATTAGCAAAAAAAAAAATTAGAAAAAAAAAATCTGAATTAGCAAAAAAAAAAAAAATTAGAAAAAAAATTAGCAAAAAAAATTGGAAAAAAAAATTAGAAAAAAAATCTGAATTAGCAAAAAAAAAAAATCTGAATTAGCAAAAAAAAAAAAAATTAGAAAAAAATAGAAAAAAAAATCTGAATTACCAAAAAACAAAAAAAAATTAGCAAAAAAAAACAAAAAAAATAAGAAAAAAAACAAAAAAAATTAGAAAAAAAAATTAGCAAAAAAAAATCTGAATTAGCAAAAAAAAAATCTGAATTAACAAAAAAAAAAAAATTGGGAAAAAAATTAGAAAACAAAAATCTGAATTAGCAAAAAACAAAAAAAAATCTGAATTAGCAAAAAAAAAAAATTAGAAAAAAAAATCTGAATTAGCAAAAAAAAACAAAAAAAATCTGAATTAGCAAAAAAAAAAAAAAAAAAAAAAAAAAAAAAAAAAAAAAAAAATCTGAATTAGCAAAAAAAAAAAAATCTGAATTAGCAAAAAAAAAAAAAAAAAAATTAGAAAAAAAAATAGGACAGAAATCTGAATTAGCAAAAAAAAAAAAAAAAAATAGAAAAAAAATCTGAACTAGCAAAAAATAAAAAAAAATTAGCAAAAAACGAAAATCTGAATTAGCAAAAACAAAAAAAAATTACAAAAAAATCTGAATTAGCGAAAAAAAAAAAATCTGAATTAGCAAAAAAAAAAAAAATTAGCAAAAAAAAAAAAAAAAAAAATTGGAAAAAAAAATTAGAAAAAAAAAGTTTGAATTAACAAAAAAAAAATGAAAAAAAAATCTGAATTAGCAAAAAAAAAATAAAAATTAGCAAAAAACAAATAGAAAAAAAATCTGAATTAGCAAAAAAAAAAAAAAAAAAAATTGGAAAAAAAAATTAGAAAAAAAAATTAGAAAAAAAATCTGAATTAGCAAAAAAAAAATCTGAATTAGCAAAAAAAAAATAAAAATTAGAAAAAAAATCTGAATTAGCAAAAAAAAAAAAAAAATTGGAAAAAAAAATTTGAATTAGCAAAAAAAAAAAAATCTGAATTAGCAAAAAGAACAAAAAAAAATTAGAAAAATAATAGACAAAAAAATCTGAATTAGCAAAAAAAAAAAATTAGAAAAAAAGAAATTAGCAAAAAAAATCTGAATTAGCAAAAAAAAATAAAAATTAGCAAAAAAAAAATTAGCAAAAAAAAAAACAAAAAAAAATAGAAAAAAAAATCTGAATAGCAAAAAAAAAAAAAAAAATATTGGAAAAAAAAATTAGAAAAAAAAATTTGAATTAGCAAAAAAAAAAATCTGAATTAGCAAAAAAAAAAAAAATAGAAACAAATATAGGAAAAAAATCTGAATTAGCAACAAAAAAAAAAAAAAATCTGAATTAGCAAAAAAAAAAAGTTAGCAAAAAAAAATAATTAGCAAAAAAAAAACAAAAAAAAATCTGAATTAGCAAAAAAAAAAAAAAAATAGAAAAAAAAATTAGCAAAAAAATTGGAAAAAAAAATTAGAAAAAAAAATCTGAATAAACAAAAAAAAAAAAAATCTGAATTAGCAAAAAACAAAAAAAAAATTAGAAAAAAAATCTGAATTAGCAAAAAAAAAAATTAGAAAAAAAAAATCTGAATTAGCAAAAAAAAAAAAAATTAGAAAAAAAATTAGCAAAAAAAATTGGAAAAAAAAATTAGAAAAAAAATCTGAATTAGCAAAAAAAAAAAATCTGAATTAGCAAAAAAAAAAAAATTAGAAAAAAAATAGAAAAAAAAATCTGAATTACCAAAAAACAAAAAAAAATTAGCAAAAAAAAAACAAAAAAAATAAGAAAAAAACAAAAAAAATTAGAAAAAAAAATTAGCAAAAAAAAATCTGAATTAGCAAAAAAAAAATCTGAATTAACAAAAAAAAAAAAATTGGGAAAAAAATTAGAAAACAAAAATCTGAATTAGCAAAAAACAAAAAAAAATCTGAATTAGCAAAAAAAAAACTGAATTAGCAAAAAAAACAAACAAAAAAAAAATAAAAAAAAAAAAATCTGAATTAGCAAAAAAAAAATCTGAATTAGCAAAAAAAAAAAAATCTGAATTAACAAAAAAAAAAAAAATTTGAAAAAAAAATTAGAAAAAAAAATCGGAATTAGCAAAAAAATCTGAATTAGCAAAAAAAAACAAAAAAAAATCTGAATTAGCAAAAAAAAAATTAGAAAAAAAATCTGAATTAGCAAAATATCTGAATGAAAAAAAAATTAGAAAAAAAAATTGAATTAGCAAAAAAAGAAAAAAAATTGGGAAAAAAAATTAGCAAAAAAAAAATTAGAAAAAAAAATCTGAATTAAAAAAAAAAAAAAAAAAATCTGAATTAGCAAAAAAAAAATTAGCAAAAAAAAATCTGAATTAGCAAAAAAAAAAAAAAAAAATTTGGAAAAAAAATTAGAAAAAAAAAATTTGAATTAGCAAAAAAAAAAAAAAAAAATTAAAAATAAAAATCTGAATTAGCAAAAAAAAAAAAAAAATTAAAAATAAAAATTTGAATTAGCAAAAAAAAAAAAAATTAGCAAAAAACAAATAGAAAAAAAAAATTGGAAAAAAAAAATTAGAAAAAAAAAATCTGAATTAGCAAAAAAAAAAAAAAAATCTGAATTAGCAAAAAACAAAAAAAAATTAGAACAAAAAAACTGAATTAGCAAAGAAAAAAAAAATCTGAATTACCAAAAAAAAAAAAAAAAATCTGAATTACCAAAAAAAAAATAAAATTAGAAAAAAAAATCTGAATTAGCAAAAAAAAAACAAAAAAAAAATTAGAAAAAAAATCTGAATTAGCAAAAAAAAAAAAAATAGAAAAAAAAATCTGAACTAGCAAAAAAAAAAAAAAATTAGCAAAAAAAAAACAAAAAAAAACTGAATTAGCAAAAAAAAAAAAAAATTAGAAAAAAAATTAACAAAAAAAAAAAATCTGAATTAGCAAAAAAAAAAAAAAAAAAATTGGAAAAAAAAAATTTGAAAAAAAAATCTGAATTAGCAAAAAAAAAAATCTGAATTAGCAGAAAACAAAAAAAATCTGAATTAGCAAAAAAAAAAATCTGAATTAGCAAAAAAAAAAATCTGAATTAGCAAAAAAAAAAAATTAGAAAAAAAAATCTGAATTAGCAAAAAAAAACAAAAAAAAATCTGAATTAGCAAAAAAAAAAAAAAAAAAAAAAAAAAAAAAAAAAAAAAAGGAAAAAAAAATTTGAATTAGCAAAAAAAAAAAATCTGAATTAGCAAAAAAAAAAAAAAAAAATTAGAAAAAAAAATAGGAAAGAAATCTGAATTAGCAAAAAAAAAAAAAAAAAAAATAGAAAAAAAATCTGAACTAGCAAAATATAAAAAAAAATTAGCAAAAAACGAAAATCTGAATTAGCAAAAACAAAAAAAAATTACAAAAAAAATCTGAATTAGCAAAAAAAAAAAAATCTGAATTAGCAAAAAAAAAAAATTAGCAAAAAAAAAAAAAAAAAAAATTGGAAAAAAAAATTAGAAAAAAAAAGTTTGAATTAGCAAAAAAAAAATGAAAAAAAAAATCTGAATTAGCAAAAAAAAAATAAAAATTAGCAAAAAACAAATAGAAAAAAAATCTGAATTAGCAAAAAAAAAAAATAAAAAAAATTGGAAAAAAAAATTAGAAAAAAAAATTAGAAAAAAAATCTGAATTAGCAAAAAAAAAATCTGAATTAGCAAAAAAAAAATAAAAATTAGAAAAAAAATCTGAATTAGCAAAAAAAAAAAAAAATTGGAAAAAAAAATTTGAATTAGCAAAAAAAAAAAAATCTGAATTAGCAAAAAGAACAAAAAAAAATTAGAAAAATAATAGACAAAAAAATCTGGATTAGCAAAAAAAAAAATTAGAAAAAAAGAAATTAGCAAAAAAAATCTGAATTAGCAAAAAAAAATAAAAATTAGCAAAAAAAAAATTAGCAAAAAAAAAAACAAAAAAAAATAGAAAAAAAAATCTGAATAGCAAAAAAAAAAAAAAAATATTGGAAAAAAAAATTAGAAAAAAAAATTTGAATTAGCAAAAAAAAAATCTGAATTAGCAAAAAAAAAATTAGAAAAAAAAATTTGAATTAGCAAAAAAAAAAATCTGAATTAGCAAAAAAAAAAAAATAGAAACAAATATAGGAAAAAAATCTGAATTAGCAACAAAAAAAAAAAATCTGAATTAGCAAAAAAAAAAAGTTAGCAAAAAAAAATAATTAGCAAAAAAAAAACAAAAAAAAATCTGAATTAGCAAAAAAAAAAAAAAAATAGAAAAAAAAATTAGCAAAAAAATTGGAAAAAAAAATTAGAAAAAAAAATCTGAATAAGCAAAAAAAAAAAAAATCTGAATTAGCAAAAAACAAAAAAAAAAATTAGAAAAAAAATCTGAATTAGCAAAAAAAAAAAATTAGAAAAAAAAAATCTGAATTAGCAAAAAAAAAAAAATTAGAAAAAAAATTAGCAAAAAAAATTGGAAAAAAAAATTAGAAAAAAAATCTGAATTAGCAAAAAAAAAAAATCTGAATTAGCAAAAAAAAAAAAATTAGAAAAAAAATAGAAAAAAAAATCTGAATTACCAAAAAACAAAAAAAAATTAGCAAAAAAAAACAAAAAAAATAAGAAAAAAACAAAAAAAATTAGAAAAAAAAATTAGCAAAAAAAAATCTGAATTAGCAAAAAAAAAATCTGAATTAACAAAAAAAAAAAAATTGGGAAAAAAATTAGAAAACAAAAATCTGAATTAGCAAAAAACAAAAAAAAATCTGAATTAGCAAAAAAAAACTGAATTAGCAAAAAAAACAAACAAAAAAAAAATTAGAAAAAAAAAATCTGAATTAGCAAAAAAAAAATCTGAATTAGCAAAAAAAAAAAAATCTGAATTAACAAAAAAAAAAAAATTTGAAAAAAAAATTAGAAAAAAAAATCGGAATTAGCAAAAAAATCTGAATTAGCAAAAAAAAACAAAAAAAAATCTGAATTAACAAAAAAAAAATTAGAAAAAAAATTTGAATTAGCAAAATATCTGAATGAATAAAAAATTAGAAAAAAAAATTGAATTAGCAAAAAAAGAAAAAAAATTGGGAAAAAAAATTAGCAAAAAAAAAATTAGAAAAAAAAATCTGAATTAAAAAAAAAAAAAAAAAAATCTGAATTAGCAAAAAAAAAATCTGAATTAGCAAAAAAAAAAAAAAAAAAATTTGGAAAAAAAATTAGAAAAAAAAAATTTGAATTAGCAAAAAAAAAAAAAAAAAAATTAAAAATAAAAATCTGAATTAGCAAAAAAAAAAAAAAAATTAAAAATAAAAATTTGAATTAGCAAAAAAAAAAAAAATTAGCAAAAAACAAATAGAAAAAAAAAAATTGGAAAAAAAAAATTAGAAAAAAAAATCTGAATTAGCAAAAAAAAAAAAAAATCTGAATTAGCAAAAAACAAAAAAAAATTAGAACAAAAAAACTGAATTAGCAAAGAAAAAAAAAATCTGAATTACCAAAAAAAAAAAAAAAATCTGAATTACCAAAAAAAAAATAAAATTAGAAAAAAAAATCTGAATTAGCAAAAAAAAAACAAAAAAAAAATTAGAAAAAAAATCTGAATTAGCAAAAAAAAAAAAAATAGAAAAAAAAATCTGAACTAGCAAAAAAAAAAAATTAGCAAAAAACGAAAATCTGAATTAGCAAAAAACAAAAAAAAAATTAGAAAAAAAATCTGAATTAGCAAAAAAAAAATCTGAATTAGCAAAAAAAAAAACAAAAAAAATTAGAAAAAAAATCTGAATTAGCAAAAAAAAAAAATGGAAAAAAAAATTAGAAAAAAAAAATCTGAATTAGCAAAAAAAAAAATCTGAATTAGCAAAAAAAAAAAAAAATAGAAAAAAAATCTGAATTAGCAAAAAAATCTAATTTAGCAAAAAAAAAAATCTGAATTAGCAAAAAAAAAAAAAAATTAGAAAAACAAATAGAAGAAAAAATCTGAATTAGCAAAAAAAAATAAAAAAATCTGAATTAGCAAAAAAAAAAAAAAATTAGCAAAAAAAAACAACAAAAAAAACTGAATTAGCAAAAAAAAAAAAATTAGAAAAAAAATTAACAAAAAAAAAAAATCTGAATTAGCAAAAAAAAAAAAAAAAAAATTGGAAAAAAAAAATTTGAAAAAAAAAATCTGAATTAGCAAAAAAAAAATCTGAATTAGCAGAAAACAAAAAAAATCTGAATTAGCAAAAAAAAAAATCTGAATTAGCAAAAAAAAAAATCTGAATTAGCAAAAAAAAAATTAGAAAAAAAAATCTGAATTAGCAAAAAAAAAACAAAAAAAATCTGAATTAGCAAAAAAAAAAAAAAAAAAAAAAAAAAAAAAAATAGAAAAAAAATCTGAATTAGCAAAAAAAAAAAAAAAAAAAAAAAAAAAAAAAAAAAAAATTAGAAAAAAAAAATAGGAAAGAAATCTGAATTAGCAAAAAAAAAAAAAAAAAAATAGAAAAAAAATCTGAACTAGCAAAAAAAAAAAAAAAAAAAAAATTAGCAAAAAACGAAAATCTGAATTAGCAAAAACAAAAAAAAATTACAAAAAAAATCTGAATTAGCAAAAAAAAAAAATCTGAATTAGCAAAAAAAAAAAAAAATTAGCAAAAAAAAAAAAAAAATTGGAAAAAAAAAATTAGAAAAAAAAAGTTTGAATTAGCAAAAAAAAAATGAAAAAAAAAATCTGAATTAGCAAAAAAAAAATAAAATTAGCAAAAAACAAATAGGAAAAAAATCTGAATTAGCAAAAAAAAAAATAAAAAAAATTGGAAAACAAAATTAGAAAAAAAAATTAGAAAAAAAATCTGAATTAGCAAAAAAAATCTGAATTAGCAAAAAAAAAAATAAAAATTAGAAAAAAAATCTGAATTAGCAAAAAAAAAAAAAAATTGGAAAAAAAAATTTGAATTAGCAAAAAAAAAAAAAAATCTGAATTAGCAAAAAGAACAAAAAAAAATTAGAAAAATAATAGACAAAAAAATCTGAATTAGCAAAAAAAAAAAAAATTAGAAAAAAAAAATCTGAATTAGCAAAAAAAAAAAAAAAAATTGAATTAGCAAAAAAAAATAGAAAAAAAATCGACAAAAAACTCTGAATTAGAAAAAAAAAAAATTGAAAAAAAGAAATTAGCAAAAAAAATCTGAATTAGCAAAAAAAACTAAAAATTAGCAAAAAAAAATTAGCAAAAAAAAAACAAAAAAAAATAGAAAAAAAAAATCTGAATAGCAAAAAAAAAAAAAACTATTGGAAAAAAAAGGAAAAAAAAATTAGAAAAAAAAATTTGAATTAGCAAATAAAAAAATCTGAATTAGCAAAAAAAAAATTGGAAAAAAAAATTTGAATTAGCAAAAAAAAAAAAATCTGAATTAGCAAAAAGAACAAAAAAAAAATTAGAAAAATAATAGACAAAAAAATCTGAATTAGCAAAAAAAAAAAAATTAGAAAAAAAAATTTGAATTAGCAAAAAAAAAAAAAAATTGAATTAGCAAAAAAAAAATAGAAAAAAAATAGACAAAAAACTCTGAATTAGAAAAAAAAAAAATTGAAAAAAAGAAATTAGCAAAAAAAATCTGAATTAGCAAAAAAAAAATTAGCAAAAAAAAAAACAAAAAAAAATAGAAAAAAAAAATCTGAATAGCAAAAAAAAAAAAAAAATATTGGAAAAAAAAATTAGAAAAAAAAAATTTGAATTAGGAAAAAAAAATCTGAATTAGCAAAAAAAAAATTAGAAAAAAAAATTTGAATTAGCAAAAAAAAAAAAATCTGAATTAGCAAAAAAAAAAAAATAGAAACAAATATAGGAAAAAAATCTGAATTAGCAACAAAAAAAAAAAATCTGAATTAGCAAAAAAAAAGTTAGCAAAAAAAATTAATTAGCAAAAAAAAAAACAAAAAAAATCTGAATTAGCAAAAAAAAAAAAAAATAGAAAAAAAAATTAGCAAAAAAATTTGAAAAAAAAATTAGAAAAAAAAATCTGAATAAGCAAAAAAAAAAAAAATCTGAATTAGCAAAAAACAAAAAAAAAAATTAGAAAAAAAAATCTGAATTAGCAAAAAAAAAAAATCTGAATTAGCAAAAAAAAAAAAATTAGAAAAAAAATTAGCAAAAAAATTGGAAAAAAAAAATTAGAAAAAAAAATCTGAATTAGCAAAAAACAAAAAAAAATTAGAAAAAAAAATCTGAATTAGCAAAAAAATCTGAATTAGCAAAAAAAAAAAATTAGAAAAAAAATCTGAATTAGCAAAAAAAAAAAATTGGAAAAAAAAAATCTGAATTAGCAAAAAAAAAAAATTAGAAAAAAAAATCTGAATTACCAAAAAAACAAAAAAAATTAGCAAAAAAAAACAAAAAAAATTAGAAAAAAACAAAAAAAAAATAGAAAAAAAAATTAGCAAAAAAAAAATCTGAATTAGCAAAAAAAAAAATCTGAATTAACAAAAAAAAAAAAAAAAATTGGGAAAAAAAATTAGAAAAAAAAAATCTGAATTAGCAAAAAACAAAAAAAATTAGAAAAAAAAATCTGAATTAGCAAAAAAAAAACTGAATTAGGCAAAAAAAACAAACAAAAAAAAAATTAGAAAAAAAAAATCTGAATTAGCAAAAAAAAAATCTGAATTAGCAAAAAAAAAAAATCTGAATTAACAAAAAAAAAAAAATTTGAAAAAAAAATTAGAAAAAAAAATCGGAATTAGCAAAAAAATCTGAATTAGCAAAAAAAAACAAAAAAAAAAACAAAAAAAAATCTGAATTAGCAAAAAAAAAATTAGAAAAAAAATCTGAATTAGCAAAATATCTGAATGAAAAAAAAATTAGAAAAAAAAATTGAATTAGCAAAAAAAGAAAAAAAAAATGGGAAAAAAAATTAGCAAAAAAAAATTAGAAAAAAAAAATCTGAATTAAAAAAAAAAAAAAAAAAAACTGAATTAGCAAAAAAAAAAAATTAGCAAAAAAAAATCTGAATTAGCAAAAAAAAAAAAAAAAAAATTGGAAAAAAAAAATTAGAAAAAAAAAATTTGAATTAGCAAAAAAAAAAAAAAATTAAAAATAAAAATCTGAATTAGCAAAAAAAAAATTAAAAATAAAAAATTTGATTTAGCAAAAAAAAAAAAAAAATTAGCAAAAAACAAATAGAAAAAAAATCTGAATTAACAAAAAAAAATAAAAAAATTGGAAAAAAAAATTAGAAAAAAAAATTTTTGAATTAGCAAAAAAAAATTAGAAAAAAAATCTGAATTAGCAAAAAAAAAATCTGAATTAGCAAAAAAAAAATAAAAATTAGAAAAAAAAATCTGAATTAGCAAAAAAAAAAAAAAAAATTGGAAGAAAAAAATTGAATTAGCAAAAAAAAAAAAAAATTTGAATTAGCAAAAAAAAAAAATCTGAATTAGGAAAAAGAACAAAAAAAAATTAGAAAAATAATAGACCAAAAAATCTGAATTTGCAAAAATTAGAAAAAAAAAATCTTGAATTAGCAAAAAAAAAAAAAAAAAATTTGAATTAGCAAAATAAAATTAGAAAAAAAAATCTGAATTAGCAAAAAAAAAAAATCTGAATTAGCAAAAAAAAATTGGAAAAAAAATTAGAAAAAAAAAATAGAAAAAAAAATCTGAATTAGCAAAAAAAAAAATTTGAATTAGCAAAAAAAAAAAAAAAATTTGAATTAGCAAAAAAAAAAAAAATCTGAATTAGCAAAAAAACAAAAAAAAAAATTAGAAAAAAATAGACAAAAAAATCTGAATTAGCAAAAAAAAAAAAAAAAAAAATTGAAAAAAAAAGAAATTAGCAAAAAAAAAATCTGAATTAGCAAAAAAAAAAAAAAAAATTAGCAAAAAAAAACAAAAAAAATTAGAAAAAAAATCTGAATTAGCAAAAAAAAAAAAAAAAAAATTTGAATTAGCAAAAAAAAAAATAAATCTGAATTAGCAAAAAAAAAATTGGAAAAAAAATCTGAATTAGCAAAAAAAAAAATAAAAATTAGAAAAAAAAATAGGAAAAAAAATCTGAATTAGCAAAAAAAAATTGGAAAAAAAATTAGCAAAAAAAAACTGAATTAGCAAAAAAAAAAAAAAAGTTAGCAAAAAAAAAATTAGCAAAAAAAAAAAACAAAAAAAATTAGAAAAAAAAATCTGAATTAGCAAAAAAAAAATTAGAAAAAAAATTAGCAAAAAAAAAATAGTAAAAAAAAAATTAGAAAAAAAAAATCTGAATTAGCAAAAAAAAAAAATCTGAATTAGCAAAAAACAAAAAAAAATTAGAAAAAAAATCTGAATTAGCAAAAAAATCTGAATTAGCAAAAAAAAAAAAAAAAAAAATCTGAACTAGCAAAAAAAAAAAAATTAGAAAAAAAATTTGAATTAGCAAAAAAAAAAAATTAGAAAAAAAAATTAGCAAAAAAAATTGGAAAAAAAAAATTAAAAAAAAAATCTGAATTAGCAAAAAAAAAATCTGAATTAGCAAAAAACAAAAAAAAATTAGAAAAAAAATCTGAATTAGCAAAATATCTGAATGAAAAAAAAATTAGAAAAAAAAATTGAATTAGCAAAAAAAGAAAAAAAATTGGGAAAAAAAATTAGCAAAAAAAAAATTAGAAAAAAAAATCTGAATTAAAAAAAAAAAAAAAAAAATCTGAATTAGCAAAAAAAAAATTAGCAAAAAAAAATCTGAATTAGCAAAAAAAAAAAAAAAAAAATTGGAAAAAAAATTAGAAAAAAAAATTTGAATTAGCAAAAAAAAAAAAAAAAAAATAAAAATAAAAATCTGAATTAGCAAAAAAAAAAAAAAAAATTAAAAATAAAAATTTGAATTAGCAAAAAAAAAAAAAATTAGCAAAAAACAAATAGAAAAAAAAAATTGGAAAAAAAAAATTAGAAAAAAAAAATCTGAATTAGCAAAAAAAAAAAAAAATCTGAATTAGCAAAAAACAAAAAAAAATTAGAACAAAAAAACTGAATTAGCAAAGAAAAAAAAAATCTGAATTACCAAAAAAAAAAAAAAATCTGAATTACCAAAAAAAAAATAAAATTAGAAAAAAAAAATCTGAATTAGCAAAAAAAAAACAAAAAAAAAATTAGAAAAAAAATCTGAATTAGCAAAAAAAAAAAAAATAGAAAAAAAAATCTGAACTAGCAAAAAAAAAAAAAAATTAGCAAAAAAAAAAACAAAAAAAAACTGAATTAGCAAAAAAAAAAAAAAATTAGAAAAAAAATTAACAAAAAAAAAAAATCTGAATTAGCAAAAAAAAAAAAAAAAAAATTGGAAAAAAAAAATTTGAAAAAAAAATCTGAATTAGCAAAAAAAAAAATCTGAATTAGCAGAAAACAAAAAAAATCTGAATTAGCAAAAAAAAAAATCTGAATTAGCAAAAAAAAAAAATCTGAATTAGCAAAAAAAAAAAATTAGAAAAAAAAATCTGAATTAGCAAAAAAAAACAAAAAAAAATCTGAATTAGCAAAAAAAAAAAAAAAAAAAAAAAAAAAAAAAAAATCTGAATTAGCAAAAAAAAAAAAATCTGAATTAGCAAAAAAAAAAAAAAAAAAATTAGAAAAAAAAATAGGAAAGAAATCTGAATTAGCAAAAAAAAAAAAAAAAAATAGAAAAAAAATCTGAACTAGCAAAAAATAAAAAAAAATTAGCAAAAAACGAAAATCTGAATTAGCAAAAAAAAAAAAATCTGAATTAGCAAAAAAAAAAAAAAAAAAAATTAGAAAAAAAAATAGGAAAGAAATCTGAATTAGCAAAAAAAACAAAAAAAAATTACAAAAAAAATCTGAATTAGCAAAAAAAAAAAAATCTGAATTAGCAAAAAAAAAAAAAAATTAGCAAAAAAAAAAAAAAAAAAAATTGGAAAAAAAAATTAGAAAAAAAAAGTTTGAATTAGCAAAAAAAAAATGAAAAAAAAAATCTGAATTAGCAAAAAAAAAATAAAAATTAGCAAAAAACAAATAGAAAAAAAATCTGAATTAGCAAAAAAAAAAATAAAAAAAATTGGAAAAAAAAATTAGAAAAAAAAATTAGAAAAAAAATCTGAATTAGCAAAAAAAAAATCTGAATTAGCAAAAAAAAAATAAAAATTAGAAAAAAAATCTGAATTAGCAAAAAAAAAAAAAAATTGGAAAAAAAAATTTGAATTAGCAAAAAAAAAAAAATCTGAATTAGCAAAAAGAACAAAAAAAAATTAGAAAAATAATAGACAAAAAAATCTGAATTAGCAAAAAAAAAAAATTAGAAAAAAAGAAATTAGCAAAAAAAATCTGAATTAGCAAAAAAAAATAAAAATTAGCAAAAAAAAAATTAGCAAAAAAAAAAACAAAAAAAAATAGAAAAAAGAATCTGAATAGCAAAAAAAACAAAAAAAAAAATATTGGAAAAAAAAATTAGAAAAAAAAATTTGAATTAGCAAAAAAAAAATCTGAATTAGCAAAAAAAAAATTAGAAAAAAAAATTTGAATTAGCAAAAAAAAAAATCTGAATTAGCAAAAAAAAAAAAAATAGAAACAAATATAGGAAAAAAATCTGAATTAGCAACAAAAAAAAAAAAAATCTGAATTAGCAAAAAAAAAAAGTTAGCAAAAAAAAATAATTAGCAAAAAAAAAACAAAAAAAAATCTGAATTAGCAAAAAAAAAAAAAAATAGAAAAAAAAATTAGCAAAAAAATTGGAAAAAAAAATTAGAAAAAAAAATCTGAATAAGCAAAAAAAAAAAAAATCTGAATTAGCAAAAAACAAAAAAAAAAATTAGAAAAAAAAATCTGAATTAGCAAAAAAAAAAAATTAGAAAAAAAAAATCTGAATTAGCAAAAAAAAAAAAATTAGAAAAAAAATTAGCAAAAAAAATTGGAAAAAAAAATTAGAAAAAAAATCTGAATTAGCAAAAAAAAAAAATCTGAATTAGCAAAAAAAAAAAAATTAGAAAAAAAAATAGAAAAAAAAATCTGAATTACCAAAAAACAAAAAAAAATTAGCAAAAAAAAACAAAAAAAATAAGAAAAAAACAAAAAAAATTAGAAAAAAAAATTAGCAAAAAAAAATCTGAATTAGCAAAAAAAAAATCTGAATTAACAAAAAAAAAAAAATTGGGAAAAAAATTAGAAAACAAAAATCTGAATTAGCAAAAAACAAAAAAAAATCTGAATTAGCAAAAAAAAACTGAATTAGCAAAAAAAACAAACAAAAAAAAAATTAGAAAAAAAAAATCTGAATTAGCAAAAAAAAAATCTGAATTAGCAAAAAAAAAAAATCTGAATTAACAAAAAAAAAAAAATTTGAAAAAAAAATTAGAAAAAAAAATCGGAATTAGCAAAAAAATCTGAATTAGCAAAAAAAAAACAAAAAAAAATCTGAATTAGCAAAAAAAAAATTAGAAAAAAAATCTGAATTAGCAAAATATCTGAATGAAAAAAAAATTAGAAAAAAAAATTGAATTAGCAAAAAAAGAAAAAAAATTGGGAAAAAAAATTAGCAAAAAAAAAATTAGAAAAAAAAATCTGAATTAAAAAAAAAAAAAAAAAAATCTGAATTAGCAAAAAAAAAATTAGCAAAAAAAAATCTGAATTAGCAAAAAAAAAAAAAAAAAAATTTGGAAAAAAAATTAGAAAAAAAAAATTTGAATTAGCAAAAAAAAAAAAAAAAAAATAAAAATAAAAATCTGAATTAGCAAAAAAAAAAAAAAATTAAAAATAAAAATTTGAATTAGCAAAAAAAAAAAAAATTAGCAAAAAACAAATAGAAAAAAAAAATTGGAAAAAAAAAATTAGAAAAAAAAAATCTGAATTAGCAAAAAAAAAAAAAAATCTGAATTAGCAAAAAACAAAAAAAAATTAGAACAAAAAAACTGAATTAGCAAAGAAAAAAAAAATCTGAATTACCAAAAAAAAAAAAAAATCTGAATTACCAAAAAAAAAATAAAATTAGAAAAAAAAAATCTGAATTAGCAAAAAAAAAACAAAAAAAAAATTAGAAAAAAAATCTGAATTAGCAAAAAAAAAAAAATAGAAAAAAAAATCTGAACTAGCAAAAAAAAAAAAAAATTAGCAAAAAAAAAACAAAAAAAAACTGAATTAGCAAAAAAAAAAAAAAATTAGAAAAAAAATTAACAAAAAAAAAAAAATCTGAATTAGCAAAAAAAAAAAAAAAAAAAATTGGAAAAAAAAAATTTGAAAAAAAAATCTGAATTAGCAAAAAAAAAAATCTGAATTAGCAGAAAACAAAAAAAATCTGAATTAGCAAAAAAAAAAATCTGAATTAGCAAAAAAAAAAATCTGAATTAGCAAAAAAAAAAAATTAGAAAAAAAAATCTGAATTAGCAAAAAAAAACAAAAAAAAATCTGAATTAGCAAAAAAAAAAAAAAAAAAAAAAAAAAAAAAAAAAAAAAAAAAAAAATCTGAATTAGCAAAAAAAAAAAAATCTGAATTAGCAAAAAAAAAAAAAAAAAATTAGAAAAAAAAATAGGAAAGAAATCTGAATTAGCAAAAAAAAAAAAAAATAGAAAAAAAATCTGAACTAGCAAAAAATAAAAAAAAATTAGCAAAAAACGAAAATCTGAATTAGCAAAAACAAAAAAAAATTACAAAAAAAATCTGAATTAGCAAAAAAAAAAAAATCTGAATTAGCAAAAAAAAAAAAATTAGCAAAAAAAAAAAAAAAAAAAATTGGAAAAAAAAATTAGAAAAAAAAAGTTTGAATTAGCAAAAAAAAAAATGAAAAAAAAAATCTGAATTAGCAAAAAAAAAATAAAAATTAGCAAAAAACAAATAGAAAAAAAATCTGAATTAGCAAAAAAAAAATAAAAAAAATTGGAAAAAAAAATTAGAAAAAAAAATTAGAAAAAAATCTGAATTAGCAAAAAAAAAATCTGAATTAGCAAAAAAAAAATAAAAATTAGAAAAAAAATCTGAATTAGCAAAAAAAAAAAAATTGGAAAAAAAAATTTGAATTAGCAAAAAAAAAAAAATCTGAATTAGCAAAAAGAACAAAAAAAAATTAGAAAAATAATAGACAAAAAAATCTGAATTAGCAAAAAAAAAAAATTAGAAAAAAAGAAATTAGCAAAAAAAATCTGAATTAGCAAAAAAAATAAAAATTAGCAAAAAAAAAATTAGCAAAAAAAAAAACAAAAAAAAATAGAAAAAAAAATCTGAATAGCAAAAAAAAAAAAAAAATATTGGAAAAAAAAATTAGAAAAAAAAATTTGAATTAGCAAAAAAAAAAATCTGAATTAGCAAAAAAAAAATTAGAAAAAAAAATTTGAATTAGCAAAAAAAAAATCTGAATTAGCAAAAAAAAAAAAATAGAAACAAATATAGGAAAAAAATCTGAATTAGCAACAAAAAAAAAAAAAAAATCTGAATTAGCAAAAAAAAAAAGTTAGCAAAAAAAAAATAATTAGCAAAAAAAAACAAAAAAAATCTGAATTAGCAAAAAAAAAAAAAAAAATAGAAAAAAAAATTAGCAAAAAAATTGGAAAAAAAAAATTAGAAAAAAAAATCTGAATAAGCAAAAAAAAAAAAAAATCTGAATTAGCAAAAAACAAAAAAAAAAATTAGAAAAAAAAATCTGAATTAGCAAAAAAAAAAAATTAGAAAAAAAAAATCTGAATTAGCAAAAAAAAAAAAAATTAGAAAAAAAATTAGCAAAAAAAAATTGGAAAAAAAAATTAGAAAAAAAATCTGAATTAGCAAAAAAAAAAATCTGAATTAGCAAAAAAAAAAAATTAGAAAAAAAATAGAAAAAAAAATCTGAATTACCAAAAAACAAAAAAAAATTAGCAAAAAAAAAAACAAAAAAAATTAAAAAAAAAAACAAAAAAAATTAGAAAAAAAAATTAGCAAAAAAAAATCTGAATTAGCAAAAAAAAAATCTGAATTAACAAAAAAAAAAAAATTGGGAAAAAAATTAGAAAACAAAAATCTGAATTAGCAAAAACAAAAAAAAATCTGAATTAGCAAAAAAAAACTGAATTAGCAAAAAAAACAAACAAAAAAAAATTAGAAAAAAAAAATCTGAATTAGCAAAAAAAAAATCTGAATTAGCAAAAAAAAAAAAATCTGAATTAACAAAAAAAAAAAAAATTTGAAAAAAAAAATTAGAAAAAAAAATCGGAATTAGCAAAAAAATCTGAATTAGCAAAAAAAAAACAAAAAAAAATCTGAATTAGCAAAAAAAAAATTAGAAAAAAAATCTGAATTAGCAAAAATATCTGAATGAAAAAAAAATTAGAAAAAAAAATTGAATTAGCAAAAAAAGAAAAAAAAATTGGGAAAAAAAATTAGCAAAAAAAAAATTAGAAAAAAAAAATCTGAATTAAAAAAAAAAAAAAAAAAATCTGAATTAGCAAAAAAAAAAATTAGCAAAAAAAAATCTGAATTAAGCAAAAAAAAAAAAAAAAAAATTTGGAAAAAAAATTAGAAAAAAAAAAATTTGAATTAGCAAAAAAAAAAAAAAAAAAATTAAAAATAAAAATCTGAATTAGCAAAAAAAAAAAAAAATTAAAAATAAAAATTTGAATTAGCAAAAAAAAAAAAAATTAGCAAAAAACAAATAGAAAAAAAAAATTGGAAAAAAAAAAATTAGAAAAAAAAAATCTGAATTAGCAAAAAAAAAAAAAAATCTGAATTAGCAAAAAACAAAAAAAAATTAGAACAAAAAAACTGAATTAGCAAAGAAAAAAAAAATCTGAATTACCAAAAAAAAAAAAAAAAAATCTGAATTACCAAAAAAAAAATAAAATTAGAAAAAAAAAATCTGAATTAGCAAAAAAAAAACAAAAAAAAAATTAGAAAAAAAATCTGAATTAGCAAAAAAAAAAAAAATAGAAAAAAAAATCTGAACTAGCAAAAAAAAAAATTAGCAAAAAACGAAAATCTGAATTAGCAAAAAACAAAAAAAAAATTAGAAAAAAAATCTGAATTAGCAAAAAAAAATCTGAATTAGCAAAAAAAAAACAAAAAAAATTAGAAAAAAAATCTGAATTAGCAAAAAAAAAAATGGAAAAAAAAATTAGAAAAAAAAATCTGAATTAGCAAAAAAAAAAATCTGAATTAGCAAAAAAAAAAAAATAGAAAAAAAATCTGAATTAGCAAAAAAATCTAATTTAGCAAAAAAAAAAATCTGAATTAGCAAAAAAAAAAAAAAAATTAGAAAAACAAATAGAAGAAAAAATCTGAATTAGCAAAAAAAAATAAAAAATCTGAATTAGCAAAAAAAAAAAAAAATTAGCAAAAAAAAACAAAAAAAAACTGAATTAGCAAAAAAAAAAAATTAGAAAAAAAATTAACAAAAAAAAAAAATCTGAATTAGCAAAAAAAAAAAAAAAAAAATTGGAAAAAAAAAATTTGAAAAAAAAAATCTGAATTAGCAAAAAAAAAATCTGAATTAGCAGAAAACAAAAAAAATCTGAATTAGCAAAAAAAAAATCTGAATTAGCAAAAAAAAAAATCTGAATTAGCAAAAAAAAAAATTAGAAAAAAAAATCTGAATTAGCAAAAAAAAAACAAAAAAAAATCTGAATTAGCAAAAAAAAAAAAAAAAAAAAAAAAAAAATAGAAAAAAAAATCTGAATTAGCAAAAAAAAAAATCTGAATTAGCAAAAAAAAAAAAAAAAAAAAAAAAAAAAAAAAAAAAAAAATTAGAAAAAAAAATAGGAAAGAAATCTGAATTAGCAAAAAAAAAAAAAAAAAAAAATAGAAAAAAAATCTGAACTAGCAAAAAATAAAAAAAAAAATTAGCAAAAAACGAAAATCTGAATTAGCAAAAACAAAAAAAAATTACAAAAAAAATCTGAATTAGCAAAAAAAAAAAAATCTGAATTAGCAAAAAAAAAAAAAATTAGCAAAAAAAAAAAAAAAATTGGAAAAAAAAATTAGAAAAAAAAAGTTTGAATTAGCAAAAAAAAAATGAAAAAAAAAATCTGAATTAGCAAAAAAAAAATAAAAATTAGCAAAAAACAAATAGGAAAAAAATCTGAATTAGCAAAAAAAAAAATAAAAAAAATTGGAAAAAAAAAATTAGAAAAAAAATTAGAAAAAAAATCTGAATTAGCAAAAAAAAATCTGAATTAGCAAAAAAAAAATAAAAATTAGAAAAAAAATCTGAATTAGCAAAAAAAAAAAAATTGGAAAAAAAAATTTGAATTAGCAAAAAAAAAAAAAAATCTGAATTAGCAAAAAGAACAAAAAAAAATTAGAAAAATAATAGACAAAAAAATCTGAATTAGCAAAAAAAAAAAAATTAGAAAAAAAAATCTGAATTAGCAAAAAAAAAAAAAAAAAATTGAATTAGCAAAAAAAAATAGAAAAAAAATCGACAAAAAACTCTGAATTAGAAAAAAAAAAAATTGAAAAAAAGAAATTAGCAAAAAAAATCTGAATTAGCAAAAAAAACTAAAAATTAGCAAAAAAAAAATTAGCAAAAAAAAAACAAAAAAAAATAGAAAAAAAAAATCTGAATAGCAAAAAAAAAAAAAAATATTGGAAAAAAAAATTAGAAAAAAAAAATTTGAATTAGCAAAAAAAAAATCTGAATTAGCAAAAAAAAAATTGGAAAAAAAAATTTGAATTAGCAAAAAAAAAAAAATCTGAATTAGCAAAAAGAACAAAAAAAAAATTAGAAAAATAATAGACAAAAAAATCTGAATTAGCAAAAAAAAAAAATTAGAAAAAAAAATTTGAATTAGCAAAAAAAAAAAAAAAATTGAATTAGCAAAAAAAAAATAGAAAAAAAATAGACAAAAAACTCTGAATTAGAAAAAAAAAAAATTGAAAAAAAGAAATTAGCAAAAAAAATCTGAATTAGCAAAAAAAAAATTAGCAAAAAAAAAACAAAAAAAAATAGAAAAAAAAAATCTGAATAGCAAAAAAAAAAAAAAAATATTGGAAAAAAAAATTAGAAAAAAAAAATTTGAATTAGCAAAAAAAAATCTGAATTAGCAAAAAAAAAATTAGAAAAAAAAATTTGAATTAGCAAAAAAAAAAAATCTGAATTAGCAAAAAAAAAAAAATAGAAACAAATATAGGAAAAAAATCTGAATTAGCAACAAAAAAAAAAAAAATCTGAATTAGCAAAAAAAAAAGTTAGCAAAAAAAATTAATTAGCAAAAAAAAAACAAAAAAAATCTGAATTAGCAAAAAAAAAAAAAAAATAGAAAAAAAAATTAGCAAAAAAATTTGAAAAAAAAATTAGAAAAAAAAATCTGAATAAGCAAAAAAAAAAAATCTGAATTAGCAAAAAACAAAAAAAAAAATTAGAAAAAAAAATCTGAATTAGCAAAAAAAAAAAATTAGAAAAAAAAATTTGAATTAGCAAAAAAAAAAAATTAGAAAAAAAATAGAAAAAAAAATCTGAATTACCAAAAAACAAAAAAAAATTAGCAAAAAAAAACAAAAAAAATTAGAAAAAAACAAAAAAAAATTAGAAAAAAAATCTGAATTAGCAAAAAAAAAAAATTAGAAAAAAAAATCTGAATTAGCAAAAAAAAAAAATTGGAAAAAAAAAATCTGAATTAGCAAAAAAAAAAAAATTAGAAAAAAAATAGAAAAAAAAATCTGAATTACCAAAAAACAAAAAAAAATTAGCAAAAAAAAACAAAAAAAATTAGAAAAAAACAAAAAAAAATAGAAAAAAAAATTAGCAAAAAAAAAATCTGAATTAGCAAAAAAAAAATCTGAATTAACAAAAAAAAAAAAAAAAATTGGGAAAAAAAATTAGAAAAAAAAAATCTGAATTAGCAAAAAACAAAAAAAAATTAGAAAAAAAAATCTGAATTAGCAAAAAAAAACTGAATTAGCAAAAAAAAAACAAAAAAAAAATTAGAAAAAAAAAATCTGAATTAGCAAAAAAAAAATCTGAATTAGCAAAAAAAAAAAATCTGAATTAACAAAAAAAAAAAAATTTGAAAAAAAAATTAGAAAAAAAAATCGGAATTAGCAAAAAAATCTGAATTAGCAAAAAAAAACAAAAAAAAAACAAAAAAAAATCTGAATTAGCAAAAAAAAAATTAGAAAAAAAATCTGAATTAGCAAAATATCTGAATGAAAAAAAAATTAGAAAAAAAAATTGAATTAGCAAAAAAAGAAAAAAAATTGGGAAAAAAAATTAGCAAAAAAAAATTAGAAAAAAAAAATCTGAATTAAAAAAAAAAAAAAAAACTGAATTAGCAAAAAAAAAAAATTAGCAAAAAAAAATCTGAATTAGCAAAAAAAAAAAAAAAAAAATTGGAAAAAAAAAAATTAGAAAAAAAAAATTTGAATTAGCAAAAAAAAAAAAAAAATTAAAAATAAAAATCTGAATTAGCAAAAAAAAAATTAAAAATAAAAATTTGATTTAGCAAAAAAAAAAAAAAATTAGCAAAAAACAAATAGAAAAAAAATCTGAATTAACAAAAAAAAATAAAAAAATTGGAAAAAAAAATTAGAAAAAAAAATTTTTGAATTAGCAAAAAAAAATTAGAAAAAAAATCTGAATTAGCAAAAAAAAAATCTGAATTAGCAAAAAAAAATAAAAATTAGAAAAAAAATCTGAATTAGCAAAAAAAAAAAAAAAAATTGGAAGAAAAAAATTGAATTAGCAAAAAAAAAAAAAATTTGAATTAGCAAAAAAAAAAAAATCTGAATTAGGAAAAAGAACAAAAAAAAATTAGAAAAATAATAGACCAAAAAATCTGAATTTGCAAAAATTAGAAAAAAAAATCTGAATTAGCAAAAAAAAAAAAAAAAAATTTGAATTAGCAAAATAAAATTAGAAAAAAAAATCTGAATTAGCAAAAAAAAAAAAATCTGAATTAGCAAAAAAAAATTGGAAAAAAAATTAGAAAAAAAAATAGAAAAAAAAATCTGAATTAGCAAAAAAAAAAATTTGAATTAGCAAAAAAAAAAAAAAAATTTGAATTAGCAAAAAAAAAAAAAATCTGAATTAGCAAAAAAACAAAAAAAAAAATTAGAAAAAAATAGACAAAAAAATCTGAATTAGCAAAAAAAAAAAAAAAAAAAAATTGAAAAAAAAAGAAATTAGCAAAAAAAAAATCTGAATTAGCAAAAAAAAAAAAAAAAATTAGCAAAAAAAAACAAAAAAAATTAGAAAAAAAATCTGAATTAGCAAAAAAAAAAAAAAAAAAAATTTGAATTAGCAAAAAAAAAATAAATCTGAATTAGCAAAAAAAAAATTGGAAAAAAAATCTGAATTAGCAAAAAAAAAAATAAAAATTAGAAAAAAAAATAGGAAAAAAAATCTGAATTAGCAAAAAAAAATTGGAAAAAAAATTAGCAAAAAAAAACTGAATTAGCAAAAAAAAAAAAAAGTTAGTAAAAAAAAAATTAGCAAAAAAAAAAACAAAAAAAATTAGAAAAAAAAATCTGAATTAGCAAAAAAAAAATTAGAAAAAAAATTAGCAAAAAAAAATAGTAAAAAAAAAATTAGAAAAAAAAAATCTGAATTAGCAAAAAAAAAAATCTGAATTAGCAAAAAACAAAAAAAAATTAGAAAAAAAATCTGAATTAGCAAAAAAATCTGAATTAGCAAAAAAAAAAAAAAAAAAATCTGAACTAGCAAAAAAAAAAAAAATTAGAAAAAAAATTTGAATTAGCAAAAAAAAAAAAATTAGAAAAAAAAATTAGCAAAAAAAATTGGAAAAAAAAAATTAAAAAAAAAATCTGAATTAGCAAAAAAAAAATCTGAATTAGCAAAAAACAAAAAAAAATTAGAAAAAAAATTAGAAAAAAAAAATAGAAAAAAAAATCTGAATTAGCAAAAAAAAGAAAAAATTGAATTAGCAAAAAAAAAAATTAAATTTGAATTAGCAAAAAAAAAGAAAAATCTGAATTAGCAAAAAAAAGAAAAAATCTGAATTAGCAAAAAAACAAAAAAAATTAGAAAAAAAATAGACAAAAAAATCTGAATTGCAAAAAAAAAATGGAAAAAAAAGAAATTAGCAAAAAAACATCTGAATTAGCAAAAAAAAAATTAGCAAAAAAAAAAAACAAAAAAAAATTAGAAAAAAAAATCTGAATTAGCAAAAAAAAAATAAAAAAAAAATTATAAGAAAAAAAATTTGAATTAGCAAAAGAAAATCTGAATTATCAAAAAAAAAAAATTAGAAGAAAAAAATTTGAATTAGCAAAAAAAAAATCTGAATTAGCAAAAAAAAAAAAAAAAATTAGAAAAAAAATAAAAAAAAAATCTGAATTAGCAAAAAATTAGAAAAGAAATCTGAATTAGCAAAAAAAAAATTAGAAAAAGAAAATTAGAAAAAAAAAATTAGCAAAAGACAAAAAATCTGAATTAGCAAAAAACAAAAAAAAATTAGAAAAAAAAATCTGAATTAGCAAAAAAAAAACTGAATTAGCAAAAAAATTAGAAAAAAAAATCTGAATTAACAAAAAAAAAAAAAATCTAAATTAGCAAAAAAAAAAAAAAAATTATCGGAATTAGCAAAAAAATCTGAATTAGCAAAAAAAAACAAAAAAAACAAAAAAAAATCTGAATTAGCAAAAAAAAAAATTAGAAAAAAAATCTGAATTAGCAAAAAATCTGAATGAAAAAAAAATTAGAAAAAAAAATTTGAATTAGCAAAAAAAAAAAAAAAAATTGGAAAAGAAAATTAGCAAAAAAAAAAAAAATAAAAAAAAAATTAGAAAAAAAATCTGAGTTAAAAAAAAAAAAAAAAACTGAATTAGCAAAAAAAAAAAAAAAAAAAAATTGGAAAAAAAAATTTGAATTAGCAAAAAAAAAAAAAAAAATTAAAAAAAAAAATCTGAATTAGCAAAAAAAAATAAAAATTAACAAAAAACAAATAGAAAAAAAAATCTGAATTAGCAAAAAAAAAAAATCTGAATTAGCAAAAAAAAAAAATAAAAATTAGAAAAAAAAATCTGAATTAGCAAAAAAAAAAAAATTTGAATTAGCAAAAAAAAAAAAATTTGAATTAGCAAAAAAAAAAAAATCTGAATTAGCAAAAAGAACAAAAAAAAAATTAGAAAAATAATAGACAAAAAAATCTGAATTAGCAAAAAAAAAAAAAATTAGATAAAAAAAATCTGAATTAGCAAAAAAAAAAAATCTGAATTAGCAAAAAAACAAGAAAAAAAATTAGAAAAAAAAATAGACAAATAAATCTGAATTAGCAAAAAAAAAAAAAATTGGAAAAAAAAAAATTAGCAAAAAAAAAATCTGAATTAGCAAAAAAAAAAAAAAAATTAGCAAAAAAAAACAAAAAAAATCTGAATTAGCAAAAAAAAAAAAAAAAAAATTAGATAAAAAAATTTGAATAGCAAAAAAAAAATCTGAATTAGCAAAAAAAAAATTTGAATTAGCAAAAAAAAAAAAAAAATCTGAATTAGCAAAAAAAAAAAAAAATAAAAATTAGAAAAAAAAATAGGGAAAAAAAATCTGAATTAGCAAAAAAAAAAAAAAAAAAAAATTGGAAAAAAAAAGAAATTAGCAAAAAAAAATCTGAATTAGCAAAAAAAAAAAAAAGTTAGCAAAAAAAAAAACATTAGCAAAAAAAAACAAAAAAAATTAGAAAAAAAAATCTGAATTAGCAAAAAAAAAAAAATTAGAAAAAAAATTAGCAAAAAAAATTGGAAAAAAAAATTAGAAAAAAAAATCTGAATTAGCAAAAAAAAAAAATCTGAATTAGCAAAAACAAAAAAAATTAGAAAAAAAATCTGAATTAGCAAAAAAAAAAAAAAATATATATATATATGAATTAGCGAAGAAAAAAAAAAAAAAAATCCGAATTAGCAAAAAAAAAAACATTAGAAAAAAAATCTAAATTAGCAAAAAAAAAAGTTAGAAAAAAAATTACCAAAAGGCAAAAAATCTGAATTAGCAAAAAAAAAAAATTGGAAAAAAAATTAAAAAAAAAAAATCTGAATTAGCAAAAAACAAAAAAAAATTAGAGAAAAAAATCTGAATTAGCAAAAAAAAAAATGGATGGAAAAAAAATTAGAAAAAAAATCTGAATTAGCAAAAAAAAAAAAAAAATTGGAAAAAAAAATTAGAAAAAAAAATCTGAATTAGCAAAAAAAAAAAAATTAGAAAAAAAGAGAAAAAAAAATCTGAATTAGCAAAAAAAAAAAAATTAGCAAAAAAAAAACAAAAAAAATTAGAAAAAAAACAAAAAAAAATTAGCAAAAAAAAAAATCTGAATTAGCAAAAAAAAAAATGGAAAAAAAATCTGAATTAGCAAAAAAAAAATCTGAATTAGCAAAAAACAAAAAAAAATTAGAAAAAAAAATCTGAATTAGCAAAAAAAAAAAAATCTGAATTAGCAAAAAAAAAAAAAAATTAGAAAAAAAGTCTGAATTAGCAAAAAAAAAACAAAAAAAAATTAGAAAAAAATCTGAATTAGCAAAAAAAAAAAAAAATTAGAAAAAAAATCTGAATTAGCAAAAAAAAAAAAAATTAGCAAAAAAAAAAACAAAAAAAATTAGAAAAAAACAAAAAAAAATTAGCAAAAAAAAAGTCTGAATTAGCAAAAAAAAAAACAAAAAAAAAATTAGAAAAAAAAATCTGAATTAGCAAAAAAAAAAAAAAAAAATGGAAAAAAAAATTAGAAAAAAAAAATCTGAATTAGCAAAAAAAAATTAGCAAAAAAAAAATTAGCAAAAAAAATAACAAAAAAAATTAGAAAAAAAAATCTGAATTAGCAAAAAAAAAAAATTAGAAAAAAAATTAACAAAAAAAAAAATCTGAATTAGCAAAAAAAAAAAAAAAAAAAAAATTGGAAAAAAAAATTAGAAAAATAAAAATCTGAATTAGCAAAAAAAAATGAAAATTAGAAGAAAAAAATAGAAAAAAAATCTGAATTAGCAGAAAAAAAATTGGAAAAAAAAATTAGAAAAAAAAAATTTGAATTAGCAAAAAAAAAAAAAAAATCTGAATTAGCAAAAAAATAAAAATTAGAAAAAAAATAGATAACAAAATCTGAATTAGCAAAAAATTGGAAAAAAAAAGAAATTAGCAAAAAAAAATCTGAATTAGCAAAAATAAAAAATAAAAATTAGCAAAAAAAATAGACACAAAAATCTGAATTAGCAAAAAAATTAGAAAAAAAAAATTTGAATTAGCAAAAAAAAATTGGAAAAAAAAATTGAATTAGCAAAAAAAAAAAAAAAAAATCTGAATTAGCAAAAAAAAAAAAAAAAATAAAAAAAAATCTGAATTAGCAAAAAAAAAAAAAAAAAAAAAAAAAAAAAAAACAAAAAAAAAAAAAAATAGAAAAAAAATCTGAATTAGCAAAAAAAAAAATTAGAAAAAAAAATCTGAATTAGCAAAAAAAAAAAAAATTAGCAAAAGACAAAAAATCTGAATTAGCAAAAAAAAAGAAAAATTGGAAAAAAAAATTAGAAAAAAAAATCTGAATTAGCAAAAAACAAAAAAAAAATCTGAATTAGAAAAAAAAACTGAATTAGCAAAAAAAAACAAAAAAAAAATAGAAAAAAAATCTGATTTAGCAAAAAAAAAATAGAAAAAAAAATCTAAATTAGCAAAAAAAAAAAAAAAAATTAGAAAAAAAAATAGAAAAAAAAATCTGAATTAGCAAAAAAAAAAAAATTAGCAAAAAAAAAAACAAAAAAAAATTAGAAAAAAAATCTGAATTAGCAAAAAAACAAAAAAAATTAGAAAAAAAAATTAGCAAAAAAAAATCTGAATTAGCAAAAAAAAAAAAAAATTGGAAAAAAAAAAAAAAATTGGAAAAAAAAAATCTGAATTAGCAAAAAACAAAAAAAAATTAGAAAAAAAAATCTGAATAAGCAAAAAAAAAAAAAAAAAATCTGAATTAGCAAAAAAAAAAATTAAATTAGAAAAAAAAAATCTGAATTAGCAAAAAAAAAACAAAAAAAAATTAGAAAAAAAATCTGAATTAGCAAAAAAAATTAGAAAAAATCTGAATTAGCAAAAAAAAAAAATCTGAATTAGCAAAAAAAAAAAATTAGATAAAAAAATCTGAATTAGCAAAAAAAAAAAATTAGAAAAAAAAATTAGCAAAAAACAAAAATCTGAAATAGCAAAAAAAAAAAAAAAAAAATCTGAATTAGCAAAATACAAAAAAAAATTAGAAATCTGAATTAGCAAAAAAAAAATTTGAATTAACAAAAAAAAATTAGAAAAAAAAATCTGAATTAGCAAAAAAAAAAATTGGAAAAAAAAAATTAGAAAAAAAAATCTGAATTAGCAAAAAAAAAAAATTAGAAAAAAAAATTAGAAAAAAAAATTTGAATTAGCAAAAAAAAAAAAAAATCAGAATTAGCAAAAAAAAAAAAAATTTGAATTAGCAAAAAAAAAAAAAAATTAGAAAAAAAAATAGAAAAAAAAATCTGAATTAGCAAAAAAAAAATGGAAAAAAAAATTAGAAAAAAAAATTGAATTAGCAAAAAAAAAAAAAAAAAAAAATCAGAATTAGCAAAAAAAAAAAAATTTGAATTAGCAAAAAAAAAATAAAAATTAGAAAAAAAAAAATAGACAAAAAAATCTGAATTAGCAAAAAAAGAAAAAAAATTAGAAAAAAAAAATCTGAATTAGCAAAAAAAAAAAAAATTGGAAAAAAAAATTAGAAAAAAAAAATTTGAATTAGCAAAAAAAAAATTTGAATTAGCAAAAAAAAAAATCTGAATTAGCAAAAAAAAAAAAAATAAAAATTAGAAAAAAAAATAGAAAAAAAAATCTGAATTAGCAAAAAAAAATTGGAAAAAAAAATAGAAAAAAATCTGAATTAGCGAAAAAAAAAATTTGAATTAGCAAAAAAAAAAAAATCTGATTTAGCACAAAAAAAAAAAATTAGAAGAAAAAAAATAGAAAAAAAAATCTGAATTAGCAAAAAAAAAATAAAAAATTGGAAAAAAAAGAAATTAGCAAAAAAAAATCTGAATTAGCAAAAAAAATAAAAATTAGAAAAAAAATAGAAAAAAAAATCTGAATTAGCAAAAAAAAAATTGGAAAAAAAATTAGAAAAAAAAATTTGAATTAGCAAAAAAAAAATAAAAAAAAAATAAATCTGAATTAGCAAAAAAAAAATAAAAATTAGAAGAAAAAAAATAGAAAAAAAAATCTGAATTAGCAAAAAAAAAAAACAAAAAAAAATTAGAAAAAAAAAATAGAAAAAAAATCTGAATTAGCAAAAAAAAAAATTAGAAGAAAAAAATTAGAAAAAAAAAATCTGAATTAGCAAAAAAAAAAAACAAAAAAAAATCTGAATTAGCAAAAAAAAAACAAATTAGAAAAAAAAATAGCAAAAAACAAAAAATCTGAATTAGCAAAAAAATTGGAAGAAAAAAAATTAGAAAAAAAATTCTGAATTAGCAAAAAAAAAAGAAAAAATCTGAATTAGCAAAAAAAAAAAAATTAGAAAAAAAATAGAAAAAAAAAATTTGAATTAGCAAAAAAAAAAAAAATTAGCAAAAAAAAACAAAAAAAAATTAAAAAAAAAAATCTGAATTAGCAAAAAAACAAAAAAAAAATTAGAAAAAAAATTAGCAAAAAAAAAATCTGAATTAGCAAAAAAAAAAAAATGGAAAAAAAAATTAGAAAAAAAAAATCTGAATTAGCAAAAAAAAAAAATCTGAATTAGCCAAAAACAAAAAAAAATTAGAAAAAAAATCTGAATTAGCAAAAAAAAATTAGCAAAAAAAAAAACAAAAAAATTTAGAAAAAAAAAATCTGAATTAGCAAAAAAAAACAAAAAAAAATTAGAAAAAAAATTAGCAAAAAAAAAAAAAATTGGAAAAAAAAATCTGAATTAGCAAAAAAAAAACTGAATTAGCAAAAAAAAAATTGGAAAAAAAAATTAGAAAAAAAAATCTGAATTAGCAAAAAAAAAAAAAAATCTGAATTAGCAAAAAAAACAAAAAAAAAATCTGAAGTAGCAAAAAAACAAAAAAAAAATGGAAAAAAAAATTAGAAAAAAAAAATAAAAAAAAAATTGAATTAGCAAAAAAAAAATTAGAAAAAAAATCTGAATTGGCAAAACAAAAAAAAATTAGAAAAAAAATAGAAAAAAAAATCTGAATTAGCAAAAAAAAAAAAAATCTGAATTATCAAAAAAAAAAAAATAGAAAAAAAAAATCTGAATTAGCAAAAAAAAAAATTGGAAAAAAAAATTAGAAAAAAAATTTGAATTAGCAAAAAAAAATAGAAAAAAAAAATCTGAATTAGCAAAAAAAAATTGGAAAAAAAATCGAAAAAAAAAATCTGAATTAGCAAAAAAAAAAAAAAAATTAGAAAAAAAAATAGAAAATAAAATCTGAATTAGCAAAAAAAAAAAAAAAAATTAGAAAAAAAAATTAGCAGAAAAAAAAATCTGAATTAGCAAAAAAAAAAAATTAGAAAAAAAATAGCAAAAAAGAAAAAATCTGAATTAGCAAAAAAATTGGAAAAAAAATTAGAAAAAAAAAATCTGAATTAGCAAAAAACAAAAAAAAATCTGAATTAGAAAAAAAAACAAAAAAAAAATTAGAAAAAAAATCTGAATTAGCAAAAAAATTGGAAAAAAAAAATTAGAAAAAAAAAATCTGAATTAGCAAAAAAAAAAAGAAAAAATCTGAATTAGCAAAAAAATAAAAAATTAGAAAAAAATTAGAAAAAAAAATTAGCAAAAAAAAATCTGAATTAGCAAAAAAAAAATTGAAAAAAAAAATTAGAAAAAAAATCTGAATTAGCAAAAAAAAAAAAAAATTGAAAAAAAAAACAAAAAAAAATCTGAATTAGCAAAAAAAAAAAAACAAAAAAAAATTAGAAAAAAAATCAGAATTAGCAAAAAAATTGGAAAAAAAAATTAGAAAAAAAAATTTGAATTAGCAAAAAAAAAAAGAAAAAATCTGAATTAGCAAAAAAAAAAAAATTAGAAAAAAAATAGAAAAAAAAATTTGAATTAGCAAAAAAAAAAAAATTAGCAAAAAAAAACAAAAATTAGAAAAAAAATCTGAATTAGCAAAAAAAAACAAAACAAAATTGGCAAAAAAAAAATCTGAATTAGCAAAAAAAAAAAATGGAAAAAAAAATCTGAATTAGCCAAAAACAAAAAAAAAAAAATAGAAAAAAATCTGAATTAGCAAAAAAAATTAGCAAAAAAAAAACAAAAAAATTTAGAAAAAAAAAATCTGAATTAGCAAAAAAACGAAAAAAAATTAGCACAAAAAAAAATTGGAAAAAAAAATCTGAATTAGCAAAAAAAAAAAAAATTGGAAAAAAAAATTAGAAAAAAAAATCTGAATTAGCAAAAAAAAAAAAAAAAAAAATTGGAAAAAAAAATTAGAAAAATAAAAATCTGAATTAGCAAAAAAAAATGAAAATTAGAAGAAAAAAATAGAAAAAAAATCTGAATTAGCAGAAAAAAAATTGGAAAAAAAAATTAGAAAAAAAAAATTTGAATTAGCAAAAAAAAAAAAAAATCTGAATTAGCAAAAAAATAAAAATTAGAAAAAAAATAGATAACAAAATCTGAATTAGCAAAAAATTGGAAAAAAAAGAAATTAGCAAAAAAAAATCTGAATTAGCAAAAATAAAAAATAAAAATTAGCAAAAAAAATAGACACAAAAATCTGAATTAGCAAAAAAATTAGAAAAAAAAAATTTGAATTAGCAAAAAAAAATTGGAAAAAAAAATTGAATTAGCAAAAAAAAAAAAAAAATCTGAATTAGCAAAAAAAAAAAAAAAAATAAAAAAAAATCTGAATTAGCAAAAAAAAAAAAAAAAAAAAAAAAAAAAAAACAAAAAAAAAAAAAAATAGAAAAAAAATCTGAATTAGCAAAAAAAAAAATTAGAAAAAAAAATCTGAATTAGCAAAAAAAAAAAAAATTAGCAAAAGACAAAAAATCTGAATTAGCAAAAAAAAAGAAAAATTGGAAAAAAAAATTAGAAAAAAAAATCTGAATTAGCAAAAAACAAAAAAAAAATCTGAATTAGAAAAAAAAACTGAATTAGCAAAAAAAAACAAAAAAAAAATAGAAAAAAAATCTGATTTAGCAAAAAAAAAAAAATTGGAAAAAAAATTAGAAAAAAAAAAATAGAAAAAAAAATCTAAATTAGCAAAAAAAAAAAAAAAAATTAGAAAAAAAAATAGAAAAAAAAATCTGAATTAGCAAAAAAAAAAAAATTAGCAAAAAAAAAACAAAAAAAAATTAGAAAAAAAATCTGAATTAGCAAAAAAACAAAAAAAATTAGAAAAAAAAATTAGCAAAAAAAAATCTGAATTAGCAAAAAAAAAAAAAATTGGAAAAAAAAAAAAAAATTGGAAAAAAAAAATCTGAATTAGCAAAAAACAAAAAAAAATTAGAAAAAAAAATCTGAATAAGCAAAAAAAAAAAAAAAAAATCTGAATTAGCAAAAAAAAAAATTAAATTAGAAAAAAAAAATCTGAATTAGCAAAAAAAAAACAAAAAAAAATTAGAAAAAAAATCTGAATTAGCAAAAAAAATTAGAAAAAATCTGAATTAGCAAAAAAAAAAAATCTGAATTAGCAAAAAAAAAAAACAACAAAACAAAAAAAAATTAGAAAAAAAAATAGAAAAAAAATCTGAATTAGCAAAAAAAAAAAATTAGATAAAAAAATCTGAATTAGCAAAAAAAAAAAATTAGAAAAAAAAATTAGCAAAAAACAAAAATCTGAAATAGCAAAAAAAAAAAAAAAAAAATCTGAATTAGCAAAATACAAAAAAAAATTAGAAATCTGAATTAGCAAAAAAAAAATTTGAATTAACAAAAAAAAATTAGAAAAAAAAATCTGAATTAGCAAAAAAAAAAATTGGAAAAAAAAAATTAGAAAAAAAAATCTGAATTAGCAAAAAAAAAAAATTAGAAAAAAAAATTAGAAAAAAAAATTTGAATTAGCAAAAAAAAAAAAAAATCAGAATTAGCAAAAAAAAAAAAAATTTGAATTAGCAAAAAAAAAAAAAAATTAGAAAAAAAAATAGAAAAAAAAATCTGAATTAGCAAAAAAAAAATGGAAAAAAAAATTAGAAAAAAAAATTGAATTAGCAAAAAAAAAAAAAAAAAAAAAATCAGAATTAGCAAAAAAAAAAAAATTTGAATTAGCAAAAAAAAAATAAAAATTAGAAAAAAAAAATAGACAAAAAAATCTGAATTAGCAAAAAAAGAAAAAAAATTAGAAAAAAAAAATCTGAATTAGCAAAAAAAAAAAAAATTGGAAAAAAAAATTAGAAAAAAAAAATTTGAATTAGCAAAAAAAAAATTTGAATTAGCAAAAAAAAAAATCTGAATTAGCAAAAAAAAAAAAAATAAAAATTAGAAAAAAAAATAGAAAAAAAAATCTGAATTAGCAAAAAAAAATTGGAAAAAAAAATAGAAAAAAATCTGAATTAGCGAAAAAAAAAATTTGAATTAGCAAAAAAAAAAAAATCTGATTTAGCACAAAAAAAAAAAATTAGAAGAAAAAAAATAGAAAAAAAAATCTGAATTAGCAAAAAAAAAATAAAAAATTGGAAAAAAAAGAAATTAGCAAAAAAAAATCTGAATTAGCAAAAAAAATAAAAATTAGAAAAAAAATAGAAAAAAAAATCTGAATTAGCAAAAAAAAAATTGGAAAAAAAATTAGAAAAAAAAATTTGAATTAGCAAAAAAAAAATAAAAAAAAAATAAATCTGAATTAGCAAAAAAAAAATAAAAATTAGAAGAAAAAAAATAGAAAAAAAAATCTGAATTAGCAAAAAAAAAAAACAAAAAAAAATTAGAAAAAAAAAATAGAAAAAAAATCTGAATTAGCAAAAAAAAAAATTAGAAGAAAAAAATTAGAAAAAAAAAATCTGAATTAGCAAAAAAAAAAAACAAAAAAAAATCTGAATTAGCAAAAAAAAAACAAATTAGAAAAAAAAATAGCAAAAAACAAAAAATCTGAATTAGCAAAAAAATTGGAAGAAAAAAAATTAGAAAAAAAATTCTGAATTAGCAAAAAAAAAAGAAAAAATCTGAATTAGCAAAAAAAAAAAAAATTAGAAAAAAAATAGAAAAAAAAAATTTGAATTAGCAAAAAAAAACAAAAAAAAATTAAAAAAAAAAATCTGAATTAGCAAAAAAACAAAAAAAAAATTAGAAAAAAAATTAGCAAAAAAAAAATCTGAATTAGCAAAAAAAAAAAAATGGAAAAAAAAATTAGAAAAAAAAAATCTGAATTAGCAAAAAAAAAAAATCTGAATTAGCCAAAAACAAAAAAAAATTAGAAAAAAAATCTGAATTAGCAAAAAAAAATTAGCAAAAAAAAAAACAAAAAAATTTAGAAAAAAAAAATCTGAATTAGCAAAAAAAAACAAAAAAAAATTAGAAAAAAAATTAGCAAAAAAAAAAAAAATTGGAAAAAAAAATCTGAATTAGCAAAAAAAAAACTGAATTAGCAAAAAAAAAATTGGAAAAAAAAATTAGAAAAAAAAATCTGAATTAGCAAAAAAAAAAAAAAATCTGAATTAGCAAAAAAAACAAAAAAAAAATCTGAAGTAGCAAAAAAACAAAAAAAAAATGGAAAAAAAAATTAGAAAAAAAAAATAAAAAAAAAATTGAATTAGCAAAAAAAAAATTAGAAAAAAAATCTGAATTGGCAAAACAAAAAAAAATTAGAAAAAAAATAGAAAAAAAAATCTGAATTAGCAAAAAAAAAAAAAATCTGAATTATCAAAAAAAAAAAAATAGAAAAAAAAAATCTGAATTAGCAAAAAAAAAAATTGGAAAAAAAAATTAGAAAAAAAATTTGAATTAGCAAAAAAAAATAGAAAAAAAAAATCTGAATTAGCAAAAAAAAATTGGAAAAAAAATCGAAAAAAAAAATCTGAATTAGCAAAAAAAAAAAAAAAATTAGAAAAAAAAATAGAAAATAAAATCTGAATTAGCAAAAAAAAAAAAAAAAATTAGAAAAAAAAATTAGCAGAAAAAAAAATCTGAATTAGCAAAAAAAAAAAATTAGAAAAAAAATAGCAAAAAAGAAAAAATCTGAATTAGCAAAAAAATTGGAAAAAAAATTAGAAAAAAAAAATCTGAATTAGCAAAAAACAAAAAAAAATCTGAATTAGAAAAAAAAACAAAAAAAAAATTAGAAAAAAAATCTGAATTAGCAAAAAAATTGGAAAAAAAAAATTAGAAAAAAAAAATCTGAATTAGCAAAAAAAAAAAGAAAAAATCTGAATTAGCAAAAAAAAAAAAATTAGAAAAAAATTAGAAAAAAAAATTAGCAAAAAAAAATCTGAATTAGCAAAAAAAAAATTGAAAAAAAAAATTAGAAAAAAAATCTGAATTAGCAAAAAAAAAAAAAAATTGAAAAAAAAAACAAAAAAAAATCTGAATTAGCAAAAAAAAAAAACAAAAAAAAATTAGAAAAAAAATCAGAATTAGCAAAAAAATTGGAAAAAAAAATTAGAAAAAAAAATTTGAATTAGCAAAAAAAAAAAGAAAAAATCTGAATTAGCAAAAAAAAAAAAATTAGAAAAAAAATAGAAAAAAAAATTTGAATTAGCAAAAAAAAAAAAATTAGCAAAAAAAAACAAAAATTAGAAAAAAAATCTGAATTAGCAAAAAAAAACAAAACAAAATTGGCAAAAAAAAAATCTGAATTAGCAAAAAAAAAAAATGGAAAAAAAAATCTGAATTAGCCAAAAACAAAAAAAAAAAATAGAAAAAAATCTGAATTAGCAAAAAAAATTAGCAAAAAAAAAACAAAAAAATTTAGAAAAAAAAAATCTGAATTAGCAAAAAAACGAAAAAAAATTAGCACAAAAAAAAATTGGAAAAAAAAATCTGAATTAGCAAAAAAAAAAAAAATTGGAAAAAAAAATTAGAAAAAAAAATCTGAATTAGCAAAAAAAAAAAAAAATCTGAATTAGCAAAAAAAAAAAAAATCTGAATTAGCAAAAAAAAAACAAAAAAAAATTAGAAAAAAAAAATAGAAAAAAAATCTGAATTAGCAAAAAAAAATTAGAAGAAAAAAATTAGCAAAAAAAAAAAATTAGAAAAAAAATAGCAAAAAACAAAAAATCTGAATTAGCAAAAAAATTGGAAAAAAAAATTAGAAAAAAAAAATCTGAATTAGCAAAAAATAAAACAAAATCTGAATTAGCAAAAAAAAAAAAACAAAAAAAAATTAGAAAAAAAATCAGAATTAGCAAAAAAATTGGAAAAAAAAATTAGAAAAAAAAATTTGAATTAGCAAAAAAAAAAGAAAAAATCTGAATTAGAAAAAAAAAAAATTAGAAAAAAAATAGAAAAAAAAATTTGAATTAGCAAAAAAAAAAAAATTAGCAAAAAAAAAAACAAAAAAAATTAGAAAAAAAAATCTGAATTAGCAAAAAAAACAAAAAAAAATTAGAAAACCAAAATTAGCAAAAAAAAATCTGAATTAGCAAAAAAAAATCTGAATTAGCAAAAAAAAATGGAAAAAAAAATTAGAAAAAAAAATTTGAATTAGCAAAAAAAAAAAAAAACTGAATTAGCCAAAAACAAAAAAAAAAATAGAAAAAAATCTGAATTAGCAAAAAAAAATTAGCAAAAAAAAAACAAAAAAATTTAGAAAAAAAAATCTGAATTAGCAAAAAAATTAGCACAAAAAAAAAAAATTGGAAAAAAAAATCTGAATTAGCAAAAAAAAAAAAAATTGGAAAAAAAAATTAGAAAAAAAAAATCTGAATTAGCAAAAAAAAAAAAAAATCTGAATTAGCAAAAAAAAAAAATTAGAAAAAAAATAGAAAAAAAAATTTGAATTAGCAAAAAAAAATTTGAATTAGCAAAAAAAAAAAAAATTAGCAAAAAAAAACAAAAAAAATTAGAAAAAAAATCTGAATTAGCAAAAAAAAAGCAAAACAAAATTGGAAAAAAAAATCTGAATTAGCAAAAAAAAAATGGAAAAAAAAATAATAAAAAAAAATCTGAATTATCCAAAAACAAAAAAAAAATAGAAAAAAATCTGAATTAGCAAAAAAAAATTAGCAAAAAAAAAACAAAAAAATTTAGAAAAAAAAAATCTGAATTAGCAAAAAAACAAAAAAAAATTAGCACAAAAAAAAATTGGAAAAAAAAATCTGAATTAGCAAAAAAAAAAAAAATTGGAAAAAAAAATTAGAAAAAAAAATCTGAATTAGCAAAAAAAAAAAAAAATCTGAATTAGCAAAAAAAAAAAAAATCTGAATTAGCAAAAAAAAAACAAAAAAAAATTAGAAAAAAAAAATAGAAAAAAAATCTGAATTAGCAAAAAAAAATTAGAAGAAAAAAATTAGCAAAAAAAAAAAAATTAGAAAAAAAATAGCAAAAAACAAAAAATCTGAATTAGCAAAAAAATTGGAAAAAAAAATTAGAAAAAAAAAATCTGAATTAGCAAAAAATAAAACAAAATCTGAATTAGCAAAAAAAAAAAAACAAAAAAAAATTAGAAAAAAAATCAGAATTAGCAAAAAAATTGGAAAAAAAAATTAGAAAAAAAAATTTGAATTAGCAAAAAAAAAAGAAAAAATCTGAATTAGAAAAAAAAAAATTAGAAAAAAAATAGAAAAAAAAATTTGAATTAGCAAAAAAAAAAAAATTAGCAAAAAAAAAAAACAAAAAAAATTAGAAAAAAAAATCTGAATTAGCAAAAAAAACAAAAAAAAATTAGAAAACCAAAATTAGCAAAAAAAAATCTGAATTAGCAAAAAAAAATGGAAAAAAAAATTAGAAAAAAAAATTTGAATTAGCAAAAAAAAAAAAAAAACTGAATTAGCCAAAAACAAAAAAAAAAATAGAAAAAAATCTGAATTAGCAAAAAAAAATTAGCAAAAAAAAAACAAAAAAATTTAGAAAAAAAAATCTGAATTAGCAAAAAAATTAGCACAAAAAAAAAAAATTGGAAAAAAAAATCTGAATTAGCAAAAAAAAAAAAAATTGGAAAAAAAAATTAGAAAAAAAAAATCTGAATTAGCAAAAAAAAAAAAAATCTGAATTAGCAAAAAAAAAAAATTAGAAAAAAAATAGAAAAAAAAATTTGAATTAGCAAAAAAAAATTTGAATTAGCAAAAAAAAAAAAAATTAGCAAAAAAAAACAAAAAAAATTAGAAAAAAAATCTGAATTAGCAAAAAAAAGCAAAACAAAATTGGAAAAAAAAATCTGAATTAGCAAAAAAAAAATGGAAAAAAAAATAATAAAAAAAAATCTGAATTATCCAAAAACAAAAAAAAAATAGAAAAAAATCTGAATTAGCAAAAAAAAATTAGCAAAAAAAAAACAAAAAAATTTAGAAAAAAAAAATCTGAATTAGCAAAAAAACAAAAAAAAATTAGCACAAAAAAAAAATTGGAAAAAAAAATCTGAATTAGCAAAAAAAAAAAAAAAATTGGAAAAAAAAATTAGACAAAAAAAATCTGAATTAGCAAAAAAAAAAATCTGAATTAGCAAAAAAAAAAAATCTGAATTAGCAAAAAAAAAAAAAAAACAAAAAAAAATTAGAAAAAAAAAATAGAAAAAAAATCTGAATTAGCAAAAAAAAATTAGCAAAAAAAAAATTAGAAAAAAAATAGCAAAAAACAAAAAATCTGAATTAGCAAAAAAATTGGAAAAAAAAATTAGAAAAAAAAATCTGAATTAGCAAAAAACAAAACAAAATCTGAATTAGCAAAAAAAAAAACAAAAAAAAATTAGAAAAAAAATCAGAATTAGCAAAAAAATTGGAAAAAAAAATTAGAAAAAAAAAATTTGAATTAGCAAAAAAAAAAGAAAAAATCTGAATTAGCAAAAAAAAAAATTAGAAAAAAAATAGAAAAAAAAATTTGAATTAGCAAAAAAAAAAAAATTTGCAAAAAAAAATTAGAAAAAAAAATCTGAATTAGCAAAAAAAAAACAAAAAAAATTAGAAAAACAAAATTAGCAAAAAAAATCTGAATTAGCAAAAAAAAAAAATGGAAAAAAAAATTAGAAAAAAAAATCTGAATTAGCAAAAAAAAAAAAAAACTGAATTAGCCAAAAACAAAAAAAAAATAGAAAAAAATCTGAATTAGCAAAAAAAAATTAGCAAAAAAAAACAAAAAAATTTAGAAAAAAAAAATCTGAATTAGCAAAAAAATTAGCACAAAAAAAAAAATTGGAAAAAAAAAATCTGAATTAGCAAAAAAAAAAATCTGAATTAGCAAAAAAAAAAAAAATTGAAAAAAAAAATTAGAAAAAAAAAATCTGAATTAGCAAAAAAAAAAAAAATCTGAATTAGCAAAAAAAAAACAAAAAAAATCTGCATTAGCAAAAAAAAAAAAAAAAAAAATTGGAAAAAAAAAGTAGAAAAAAAAAAATAAAAAAAAAATTGAATTAGCAAAAAAAAAAAAAAATTAGAAAAAAAAATCTGAATTAGCAAAAAAAAAAAATCTGAATTAGAAAAAAAAAATTAGCAAAAAAAATTCTGAATTAGCAAAAAAAAAAAAAATTGGAAAAAAAAATTAAAAAAAAAATCTGAATTAGCAAAAAAAAAAAAAAAATTGGAAAAAAAAATTAGAAAAAAAAATCTGAATTAGCAAAAAACAAAAAAATTAGCAAAAAAAAACGAAAATTAGAAAAAAAATAGAAAAAAAAATTTGAATTAGCAAAAAAAAAAAAAATTAGCAAAAAAAAACAAAAATTAGAAAAAAAATCTGAATTAGCAAAAAAAAACAAAACAAAATTGGCAAAAAAAAAATCTGAATTAGCAAAAAAAAAATCTGAATTAGCCAAAAACAAAAAAAAAATAGAAAAAAATCTGAATTAGCAAAAAAAATTAGCAAAAAATAAACAAAAAAATTTAGAAAAAAAAAATCTGAATTAGCAAAAAAACAAAAAAAAATTAGCACAAAAAAAAATTGGAAAAAAAAAATCTGAATTAGCAAAAAAAAAAAAAATTGGAAAAAAAAATTAGAAAAAAAAAATCTGAATTAGCAAAAAAAAAAAAAAATCTGAATTAGCAAAAAAAAAAAAATCTGAATTAGCAAAAAAAAAAAACAAAAAAAAATTAGAAAAAAAAATAGAAAAAAAATCTGAATTAGCAAAAAAAAATTAGAAGAAAAAAATTAGCAAAAAAAAAAAAATTAGAAAAAAAATAGCAAAAAACAAAAAATCTGAATTAGCAAAAAAATTGGAAAAAAAAAATTAGAAAAAAAAAATCTGAATTAGCAAAAAACAAAACAAAATCTGAATTAGCAAAAAAAAAAAAACAAAAAAAAATTAGAAAAAAAATCAGAATTAGCAAAAAAATTGGAAAAAAAAATTAGAAAAAAAAAATTTGAATTAGCAAAAAAAAAAGAAAAAATCTGAATTAGAAAAAAAAAAATTAGAAAAAAAATAGAAAAAAAAATTTGAATTAGCAAAAAAAAAAAAATTAGCAAAAAAAAAACAAAAAAAATTAGAAAAAAAAATCTGAATTAGCAAAAAAAACAAAAAAAAATTAGAAAAACAAAATTAGCAAAAAAAAAATCTGAATTAGCAAAAAAAAATGGAAAAAAAAATTAGAAAAAAAAATTTGAATTAGCAAAAAAAAAAAAAAAACTGAATTAGCCAAAAACAAAAAAAAATAGAAAAAAATCTGAATTAGCAAAAAAAAATTAGCAAAAAAAAACAAAAAAATTTAGAAAAAAAAAATCTGAATTAGCAAAAAAATTAGCACAAAAAAAAAAAAATTGGAAAAAAAAATCTGAATTAGCAAAAAAAAAAAATCTGAATTAGCAAAAAAAAAAAAAAATTGGAAAAAAAAATTAGAAAAAAAAAATCTGAATTAGCAAAAAAAAAAAAAAAATCTGAATTAGCAAAAAAAAAAATTAGAAAAAAAATAGAAAAAAAAATTTGAATTAGCAAAAAAAAACAAATTAGCAAAAAAAAACAAAAAAAATTAGAAAAAAAAATCTGAATTAGCAAAAAAAAAACAAAACAAAATTGGAAAAAAAAAATCTGAATTAGCAAAAAAAAAATGGAAAAAAAAATAAAAAAAAAAAATCTGAATTAGCCAAAAACAAAAAAAAAATAGAAAAAAAATCTGAATTAGCAAAAAAAATTAGCAAAAAAAAAACAAAAATATTTAGAAAAAAAAAATCTGAATAAGCAAAAAAACAAAAAAAAAATAGCACAAAAAAAAAATTGGAAAAAAAAATCTGAATTAGCAAAAAAAAAAAAAATTGGAAAAAAAAATTAGAAAAAAAAAATCTGAATTAGCAAAAAAAAAAAAATCTGAATTAGCAAAAAAAAAAAAAATCTGAATTAGCAAAAAAAAAAAAAAAACAAAAAAAAATTAGAAAAAAAAAATAGAAAAAAAATCTGAATTAGCAAAAAAAAATTAGAAGAAAAAAATTAGCAAAAAAAAAAAATTAGAAAAAAAATAGCAAAAAACAAAAAATCTGAATTAGCAAAAAAATTGGAAAAAAAAAAATTAGAAAAAAAAATCTGAATTAGCAAAAAACAAAACAAAATCTGAATTAGCAAAAAAAAAAACAAAAAAAAATTAGAAAAAAAATCAGAATTAGCAAAAAAATTGGAAAAAAAATTAGAAAAAAGAAATTTGAATTAGCAAAAAAAAAGAAAAAATCTGAATTAGCAAAAAAAAAAAATTAGAAAAAAAATAGAAAAAAAAATTTGAATTAGCAAAAAAAAAAAATTAGCAAAAAAAAATTAGAAAAAAAAATCTGAATTAGCAAAAAAAAAACAAAAAAAATTAGAAAAACAAAATTAGCAAAAAAAATCTGAATTAGCAAAAAAAAAAAATGGAAAAAAAAATTAGAAAAAAAAATCTGAATTAGCAAAAAAAAAAAAAACTGAATTAGCCAAAAACAAAAAAAAAAATAGAAAAAAATCTGAATTAGCAAAAAAAAATTAGCAAAAAAAACAAAAAAATTTAGAAAAAAAAAATCTGAATTAGCAAAAAAATTAGCACAAAAAAAAAATTGGAAAAAAAAATCTGAATTAGCAAAAAAAAAAAATCTGAATTAGCAAAAAAAAAAAAATTGAAAAAAAAAATTAGAAAAAAAAAATCTGAATTAGCAAAAAAAAAAAAAATCTGAATTAGCAAAAAAAAACAAAAAAAAATCTGCATTAGCAAAAAAAAAAAATAAAATTGGAAAAAAAAATTAGAAAAAAAAAATAAAAAAAAAATTGAATTAGCAAAAAAAAAAAAAAAAATTAGAAAAAAAAATCTGAATTAGCAAAAAAAAAAAATCTGAATTAGAAAAAAAAAATTAGCAAAAAAAATTCTGAATTAGCAAAAAAAAAAAATTGGAAAAAAAATTTAAAAAAAAAATCTGAATTAGCAAAAAATTGGAAAAAAAAATTAGAAAAAAAAATCTGAATTAGCAAAAAAAAAAAATTAGAAAAAAAAATCTGAATTAGCAAAAAAAAAAAAAAAAATCTGAATTAGCAAAAAACAAAAAAAAAATTAGAAAAAAAATCTGAATTAGCAAAAAAAAAAAAAACAAAAAAAATTAGAAAAAAAAAATTTGAATTAGCAAAAAAAAAAAAAATCTGAATTAGCAAAAAAAAACAAAAAAAATCTGAATTAGCAAAAAAAAAAAATAAAAAAAAAATTAGAAAAAAAAATTAGCAGAAAAAAAAAATCTGAATTAGCAAAAAAAAAAAAACAAAACTGAATTAGCAAAAAAAAAAAAAAAAAAAAAAAAAAAAAAAAAAAAATAGAAAAAAAAATAGAAAAAAAATCTGAATTAGCAAAAAAAAATTAAAAGAAAAAAATTAGAAAAAAAAATCTGAATTAGCAAAAAAAAAAATAGAAAAAAAAATAGCAAAAAACAAAAAATCTGAATTAGCAAAAAAATTGGAAAAAAAATTAGAAAAAAAAATCTGAATTAGCAAAAAATAAAAAAAAATCTGAATTAGCAAAAAAAAATTAGAAAAAAAATCTGAATTAGCAAAAAAATTGGAAAAAAAATTAGAAAAAAAAATCTGAATTAGCAAAAAAAAAAAGAAAAAATCTGAATTAGCAAAAAAAAAAATTAGAAAAAAAATAGAAAAAAAAATTTGAATTAGTAAAAAAAAAAAATTAGCAAAAAAAAACAAAAAAAAAATAGAAAAAAAAAATCTGAATTAGCAAAAAAAACAAAAAAAAATTAGAAAAACAAAATTAGCAAAAAAAAAAATCTGAATTAGCAAAAAAAAAATGGAAAAAAAATTAGAAAAAAAAAATCTGAATTAGCAAAAAAAAAAAAATCTGAATTAGCCAAAAACAAAAAAAAATAGAAAAAAATCTGAATTAGCAAAAAAAAAATTAGCAAAAAAAAACAAAAAAATTTAGAAAAAAAAAATCTGAATTAGCAAAAAAACAAAAAAAAATTAGCACAAAAAAAAATTGGAAAAAAAAATCTGAATTAGCAAAAAAAAAAATCTGAATTAGCAAAAAAAAAAAAAATTGGAAAAAAAATTAGAAAAAAAAAATCTGAATTAGCAAAAAAAAAAAAAATCTGAATTAGCAAAAAAAACAAAAAAAAAATCTGCATTAGCAAAAAAAAATAAAAAAAAAATTGGAAAAAAAAATTAGGAAAAAAAAATAAAAAAAAAAAATTTAATTAGCAAAAAAAAAAAAAAATTAGAAAAAAAAAATCTGAATTAGCAAAAAAAAAAAATCTGAATTAGAAAAAAAAATTAGCAAAAAAAAAAAAATTGGAAAAAAAATTAGAAAAAAAAAATCTGAATTAGCAAAAAAAAAATAAAAAATTGGAAAAAAAATTAGAAAAAAAATCTGAATTAGCAAAAAAAAAAATTAGAAAAAAAAAATCTGAATTAGCAAAAAACAAAACAAAATCTGAATTAGCAAAAAAAAAAAACAAAAAAAAATTAGAAAAAAAATCAGAATTAGCAAAAAAATTGGAAAAAAAAATTAGAAAAAAAAAATTTGAATTAGCAAAAAAAAAAGAAAAAATCTGAATTAGCAAAAAAAAAAATTAGAAAAAAAATAGAAAAAAAAATTTGAATTAGCAAAAAAAAAAAAATTAGCAAAAAAAAATTAGAAAAAAAAATCTGAATTAGCAAAAAAAAACAAAAAAAATTAGAAAAACAAAATTAGCAAAAAAAATCTGAATTAGCAAAAAAAATTAGAAAAAAAAATCTGAATTAGCAAAAAAAAAAAAAACTGAATTAGCCAAAAACAAAAAAAAAAATAGAAAAAAATCTGAATTAGCAAAAAAAAATTAGCAAAAAAAAACAAAAAAATTTAGAAAAAAAAAATCTGAATTAGCAAAAAAATTAGCACAAAAAAAAAATTGGAAAAAAAAAATCTGAATTAGCAAAAAAAAAAAATTGAAAAAAAAAATTAGAAAAAAAAAATCTGAATTAGCAAAAAAAAAAAAAATCTGAATTAGCAAAAAAAAACAAAAAAAAATCTGCATTAGCAAAAAAAAAAATAAAATTGGAAAAAAAAATTAGAAAAAAAAAATAAAAAAAAAATTGAATTAGCAAAAAAAAAAAAAAAATTAGAAAAAAAAAATCTGAATTAGCAAAAAAAAAAAAATCTGAATTAGAAAAAAAAAATTAGCAAAAAAAATTCTGAATTAGCAAAAAAAAAAAATTGGAAAAAAAATTTAAAAAAAAAATCTGAATTAGCAAAAAATTGGAAAAAAAATCTGAATTAGCAAAAAAAAAAATTAGAAAAAAAAATCTGAATTAGCCAAAAAAAAAAAAAAATCTGAATTAGCAAAAAACAAAAAAAAAATTAGAAAAAAAATCTGAATTAGCAAAAAAAAAAAAACAAAAAAAATTAGAAAAAAAAAAATTTGAATTAGCAAAAAAAAAAAAAATCTGAATTAGCAAAAAAAAACAAAAAAAATCTGAATTAGCAAAAAAAAAATAAAAAAAAAATTAGAAAAAAAAAATTAGCAGAAAAAAAAAATCTGAATTAGCAAAAAAAAAAAAACAAAACTGAATTAGCAAAAAAAAAAAAAAAAAAAAAAAAAAAAAAAAAAAAAAATTAGAAAAAAAAATAGAAAAAAAATCTGAATTAGCAAAAAAAAATTAGAAGAAAAAAATTAGAAAAAAAAATCTGAATTAGCAAAAAAAAATAAATAGAAAAAAAAATAGCAAAAAACAAAAAATCTGAATTAGCAAAAAAATTGGAAAAAAAATTAGAAAAAAAAATCTGAATTAGCAAAAAACAAAAAAAAATCTTAATTAGCAAAAAAAAAATTAGAAAAAAAATCTGAATTAGCAAAAAAATTGGAAAAAAAATTAGAAAAAAAAATCTGAATTAGCAAAAAAAAAAGAAAAAATCTGAATTAGCAAAAAAAAAAATTAGAAAAAAAATAGAAAAAAAAATTTGAATTAGCAAAAAAAAAAAATTAGCAAAAAAAAACAAAAAAAAAATAGAAAAAAAAAATCTGAATTAGCAAAAAAAACAAAAAAAAATTAGAAAAACAAAATTAGCAAAAAAAAAAAATCTGAATTAGCAAAAAAAAAATGGAAAAAAAATTAGAAAAAAAAATCTGAATTAGCAAAAAAAAAAAAAATCTGAATTAGCAAAAAAAACAAAAAAAAAATCTGCATTAGCAAAAAAAAAAAAAAAAAAAAAAATTGGAAAAAAAAAATTAGGAAAAAAAAATAAAAAAAAAAATTTAATTAGCAAAAAAAAAAAAAATTAGAAAAAAAAAAATCTGAATTAGCAAAAAAAAAAAATCTGAATTAGAAAAAAAAATTAGCAAAAAAAAAAAAATTGGAAAAAAAATTAGAAAAAAAAAATCTGAATTAGCAAAAAAAAAATAAAAAATTGGAAAAAAAATTAGAAAAAAAAATCTGAATTAGCAAAAAAAAAAATTAGAAAAAAAATCTGAATTAGCAAAAAAAAAAAAAATCTGAATTAGCAAAAAAAAAAAAAAAATTAGAAAAAAAATCTGAATTAGCAAAAAAAAAACAAAAAATAATTAGAAAAAAAAAATTTGAATTAGCAAAAAAAAAAAAAATCTGAATTAGCAAAAAAAAACAAAAAAAATCTGAATTAGCAAAAAAAAAAAAAAAAAAAAAAAAAAAAATTAGAAAAAAAAAAATTGAATTAGCAAAAAAAAAATCTGAATTAGCAAAAAAAAAAAAATTTGAATTAGAAAAAAAAAATTAGCAAAAAAAAAAATCTGAATTAGCAAAAAAAAAAAAAATTGGAAAAAAAATTAGAAAAAAAAATCTGAATTAGCAAAAAAAAAAAAAAAATTAGAAATAAAAATTAGCAAAAAAAAATTGAAAAAAAAATCTGAATTAGCAAAAAAAAAAAAAAAATTGGAAAAAAAAATTAGAAAAAAATTCTGAATTAGCAAAAAAAAATAAAAATTAAAAAAAAAAAATAGACAAAAAAATCTGATATAGCAAAAAAAAAAAAATTAGAAACAAAAAATCTGAATTAGCAAAAAAAATTGGAAAAAAAATTAGGAAAAAAAAAATTTGAATTAGCAAAAAAAAAAAAATCTGAATTAGCAAAAAAAAAACAAAAAAAAATTAGAAAAAAAAATCTGAATTAGCAAAAAAAAAATTGGGAAAAAAAAATGAGAAAAAAATTTAAAAAAAATTGAATTAGCAAAAAAAAAAAAAATTAGAAAAAAAAAATCTGAATTAGCAAAAAAAAGAAAAAATCTGAATTAGCAAAAAAAAAAAAAAATTAGAAAAAAAAATAGAAAAAAAAATCTGAATTAGCAAAAAAAAAAAAAAATTAGAAAAAAAAACAAAAAAAATTAGAAAAAAATCTGAATTAGCAAAAAAAAATAAAAATTAGAAAAAAAATAGACAAAAAAATCTGAATTAGCAAAAAAAAAAATTAGAAAAAAAAAAATCTGAATTAGCAAAAAAAAAAAAAAAATCTGAATTAGCAAAAAACAAAAAAAAATTAGAAAAAAAATCTGAATTAGCAAAAAAAAAAAAAAAAAAAAATAAAAAAAAAAATAAATTTGAATTAGCAAAAAAAAAAAAAAATCTGAATTAGCAAAAAAAAACAAAAAAAATCTGAATTAGGAAAAAAAAATAAAAAAAAAAAATTAGAAAAAAAAATTAGCAGAAAAAAAAATCTGAATTAGCAAAAAAAAAAAAAAATCTGAATTAGCAAAAAAAAAAAACAAAAAAAAATTAGAAAAAAAAATAGAAAAAAAATCTGAATTAGCAAAAAAAAATTAGAAGAAAAAAATTAGAAAATTGAATTAGCAAAAAAAAAAAAAAACTGAATTAGCCAAAAACAAAAAAAAATAGAAAAAAATCTGAATTAGCAAAAAAAAATTAGCAAAAAAAAACAAAAAAATTTAGAAAAAAAAAATCTGAATTAGCAAAAAAATTAGCACAAAAAAAAAAAATTGGAAAAAAAAATCTGAATTAGCAAAAAAAAAAATCTGAATTAGCAAAAAAAAAAAAAAAATTGGAAAAAAAAATTAGAAAAAAAAAATCTGAATTAGCAAAAAAAAAAAAAAATCTGAATTAGCAAAAAAAAAAATTAGAAAAAAAATAGAAAAAAAAATTTGAATTAGCAAAAAAAAACAAATTAGCAAAAAAAAACAAAAAAAATTAGAAAAAAAAATCTGAATTAGCAAAAAAAAAACAAAACAAAATTGGAAAAAAAAAATCTGAATTAGCAAAAAAAAAATGGAAAAAAAAATAAAAAATATTTAGAAAAAAAAAATCTGAATAAGCAAAAAAACAAAAAAAAAATAGCACAAAAAAAAAATTGGAAAAAAAAAATCTGAATTAGCAAAAAAAAAAAAAAAATTGGAAAAAAAAATTAGAAAAAAAAATCTGAATTAGCAAAAAAAAAAAAATCTGAATTAGCAAAAAAAAAAAAAATCTGAATTAGCAAAAAAAAAAAAAAAACAAAAAAAAATTAGAAAAAAAAATAGAAAAAAAATCTGAATTAGCAAAAAAAAATTAGAAGAAAAAAATTAGCAAAAAAAAAAAATTAGAAAAAAAATAGCAAAAAACAAAAAATCTGAATTAGCAAAAAAATTGGAAAAAAAAAATTAGAAAAAAAAAATCTGAATTAGCAAAAAACAAAACAAAATCTGAATTAGCAAAAAAAAAAACAAAAAAAAATTAGAAAAAAAATCAGAATTAGCAAAAAAATTGGAAAAAAAATTAGAAAAAAGAAATTTGAATTAGCAAAAAAAAAAGAAAAAATCTGAATTAGCAAAAAAAAAAAATTAGAAAAAAAATAGAAAAAAAAATTTGAATTAGCAAAAAAAAAAAATTAGCAAAAAAAAATTAGAAAAAAAAATCTGAATTAGCAAAAAAAAACAAAAAAAATTAGAAAAACAAAATTAGCAAAAAAAATCTGAATTAGCAAAAAAAAAAAATGGAAAAAAAAATTAGAAAAAAAAATCTGAATTAGCAAAAAAAAAAAAAACTGAATTAGCCAAAAACAAAAAAAAAAATAGAAAAAAATCTGAATTAGCAAAAAAAAATTAGCAAAAAAAACAAAAAAATTTAGAAAAAAAAAAATCTGAATTAGCAAAAAAATTAGCACAAAAAAAAAATTGGAAAAAAAAATCTGAATTAGCAAAAAAAAAAAATCTGAATTAGCAAAAAAAAAAAAATTGAAAAAAAAAATTAGAAAAAAAAAATCTGAATTAGCAAAAAAAAAAAAAATCTGAATTAGCAAAAAAAAACAAAAAAAAATCTGCATTAGCAAAAAAAAAAAATAAAATTGGAAAAAAAAATTAGAAAAAAAAAATAAAAAAAAAATTGAATTAGCAAAAAAAAAAAAAAAAATTAGAAAAAAAAATCTGAATTAGCAAAAAAAAAAAATCTGAATTAGAAAAAAAAAATTAGCAAAAAAAATTCTGAATTAGCAAAAAAAAAAAATTGGAAAAAAAATTTAAAAAAAAAATCTGAATTAGCAAAAAATTGGAAAAAAAAATTAGAAAAAAAAATCTGAATTAGCAAAAAAAAAAAATTAGAAAAAAAAATCTGAATTAGCAAAAAAAAAAAAAAAAATCTGAATTAGCAAAAAACAAAAAAAAAATTAGAAAAAAAATCTGAATTAGCAAAAAAAAAAAACAAAAAAAATTAGAAAAAAAAAAATTTGAATTAGCAAAAAAAAAAAAAATCTGAATTAGCAAAAAAAAACAAAAAAAATCTGAATTAGCAAAAAAAAAAAATAAAAAAAAAATTAGAAAAAAAAATTAGCAGAAAAAAAAAATCTGAATTAGCAAAAAAAAAAAAACAAAACTGAATTAGCAAAAAAAAAAAAAAAAAAAAAAAAAAAAAAAAATAGAAAAAAAAATAGAAAAAAAATCTGAATTAGCAAAAAAAAATTAAAAGAAAAAAATTAGAAAAAAAAATCTGAATTAGCAAAAAAAAAAAATAGAAAAAAAAAATAGCAAAAAACAAAAAATCTGAATTAGCAAAAAAATTGGAAAAAAAATTAGAAAAAAAAATCTGAATTAGCAAAAAACAAAAAAAAATCTGAATTAGCAAAAAAAAAATTAGAAAAAAAATCTGAATTAGCAAAAAAATTGGAAAAAAAATTAGAAAAAAAAATCTGAATTAGCAAAAAAAAAAAGAAAAAATCTGAATTAGCAAAAAAAAAAAATTAGAAAAAAAATAGAAAAAAAAATTTGAATTAGCAAAAAAAAAAAATTAGCAAAAAAAAACAAAAAAAAAATAGAAAAAAAAATCTGAATTAGCAAAAAAAACAAAAAAAAATTAGAAAAACAAAATTAGCAAAAAAAAAAAATCTGAATTAGCAAAAAAAAAATGGAAAAAAAATTAGAAAAAAAAAATCTGAATTAGCAAAAAAAAAAAAATCTGAATTAGCCAAAAACAAAAAAAAAATAGAAAAAAATCTGAATTAGCAAAAAAAAAATTAGCAAAAAAAAACAAAAAAATTTAGAAAAAAAAAATCTGAATTAGCAAAAAAACAAAAAAAAATTAGCACAAAAAAAAATTGGAAAAAAAAATCTGAATTAGCAAAAAAAAAAATCTGAATTAGCAAAAAAAAAAAAAATTGGAAAAAAAATTAGAAAAAAAAAATCTGAATTAGCAAAAAAAAAAAAAATCTGAATTAGCAAAAAAAACAAAAAAAAAATCTGCATTAGCAAAAAAAAAAAAAAAAAAAAATTGGAAAAAAAAATTAGGAAAAAAAAAATAAAAAAAAAAAATTTAATTAGCAAAAAAAAAAAAAAATTAGAAAAAAAAAATCTGAATTAGCAAAAAAAAAAAATCTGAATTAGAAAAAAAAATTAGCAAAAAAAAAAAATTGGAAAAAAAATTAGAAAAAAAAAATCTGAATTAGCAAAAAAAAAATAAAAAATTGGAAAAAAAATTAGAAAAAAAATCTGAATTAGCAAAAAAAAAAATTAGAAAAAAAAAATCTGAATTAGCGAAAAACAAAACAAAATCTGAATTAGCAAAAAAAAAAAACAAAAAAAAATTAGAAAAAAAATCAGAATTAGCAAAAAAATTGGAAAAAAAATTAGAAAAAAAAAATTTGAATTAGCAAAAAAAAAAGAAAAAATCTGAATTAGCAAAAAAAAAAATTAGAAAAAAAATAGAAAAAAAAATTTGAATTAGCAAAAAAAAAAAAATTAGCAAAAAAAAATTAGAAAAAAAAATCTGAATTAGCAAAAAAAAACAAAAAAAATTAGAAAAACAAAATTAGCAAAAAAAATCTGAATTAGCAAAAAAAATTAGAAAAAAAAATCTGAATTAGCAAAAAAAAAAAAAACTGAATTAGCCAAAAACAAAAAAAAAAATAGAAAAAAATCTGAATTAGCAAAAAAAAATTAGCAAAAAAAAACAAAAAAATTTAGAAAAAAAAAATCTGAATTAGCAAAAAAATTAGCACAAAAAAAAAATTGGAAAAAAAAAATCTGAATTAGCAAAAAAAAAAAATCTGAATTAGCAAAAAAAAAAATTGAAAAAAAAAATTAGAAAAAAAAAATCTGAATTAGCAAAAAAAAAAAAAATCTGAATTAGCAAAAAAAAACAAAAAAAAATCTGCATTAGCAAAAAAAAAAAATAAAATTGGAAAAAAAAATTAGAAAAAAAAAATAAAAAAAAAATTGAATTAGCAAAAAAAAAAAAAAAATTTGAAAAAAAAAATCTGAATTAGCAAAAAAAAAAAATCTGAATTAGAAAAAAAAAATTAGCAAAAAAAATTCTGAATTAGCAAAAAAAAAAAATTAGAAAAAAAATTTAAAAAAAAAATCTGAATTAGCAAAAAATTGGAAAAAAAAATTAGAAAAAAAAAATCTGAATTAGCAAAAAAAAAAATTAGAAAAAAAAATCTGAATTAGCCAAAAAAAAAAAAAAATCTGAATTAGCAAAAAACAAAAAAAAAATTAGAAAAAAAATCTGAATTAGCAAAAAAAAAAAAACAAAAAAAATTAGAAAAAAAAAAATTTGAATTAGCAAAAAAAAAAAAAATCTGAATTAGCAAAAAAAAAACAAAAAAAATCTGAATTAGCAAAAAAAAAAATAAAAAAAAAATTTGAAAAAAAAAATTAGCAGAAAAAAAAAATCTGAATTAGCAAAAAAAAAAAACAAAACTGAATTAGCAAAAAAAAAAAAAAAAAAAAAAAAAAAAAAAAAAAAAAAATTAGAAAAAAAAATAGAAAAAAAATCTGAATTAGCAAAAAAAAATTAGAAGAAAAAAATTAGAAAAAAAAATCTGAATTAGCAAAAAAAAAAAAATAGAAAAAAAAATAGCAAAAAACAAAAAATCTGAATTAGCAAAAAAATTGGAAAAAAAATTAGAAAAAAAAATCTGAATTAGCAAAAAACAAAAAAAAATCTTAATTAGCAAAAAAAAAATTAGAAAAAAAATCTGAATTAGCAAAAAAATTGGAAAAAAAATTAGAAAAAAAAATCTGAATTAGCAAAAAAAAAAGAAAAAATCTGAATTAGCAAAAAAAAAAATTAGAAAAAAAATAGAAAAAAAAATTTGAATTAGCAAAAAAAAAAAATTAGCAAAAAAAAACAAAAAAAAAATAGAAAAAAAAAATCTGAATTAGCAAAAAAAACAAAAAAAAATTAGAAAAACAAAATTAGCAAAAAAAAAAATCTGAATTAGCAAAAAAAAAATGGAAAAAAAATTAGAAAAAAAAATCTGAATTAGCAAAAAAAAAAAAAATCTGAATTAGCAAAAAAAACAAAAAAAAAATCTGCATTAGCAAAAAAAAAAAAAAAAAAAAAATTGGAAAAAAAAAATTAGGAAAAAAAAATAAAAAAAAAAATTTAATAGCAAAAAAAAAAAAAATTAGAAAAAAAAAAATCTGAATTAGCAAAAAAAAAAAATCTGAATTAGAAAAAAAAATTAGCAAAAAAAAAAAAAATTGGAAAAAAAATTAGAAAAAAAAAATCTGAATTAGCAAAAAAAAAATAAAAAATTGGAAAAAAAATTAGAAAAAAAAATCTGAATTAGCAAAAAAAAAAATTAGAAAAAAAATCTGAATTAGCAAAAAAAAAAAAAATCTGAATTAGCAAAAAAAAAAAAAAAATTAGAAAAAAAATCTGAATTAGCAAAAAAAAAACAAAAAATAATTAGAAAAAAAAAATTTGAATTAGCAAAAAAAAAAAAAATCTGAATTAGCAAAAAAAAACAAAAAAAATCTGAATTAGCAAAAAAAAAAAAAAAAAAAAAAAAAAAAAATTAGAAAAAAAAAATTGAATTAGCAAAAAAAAAATCTGAATTAGCAAAAAAAAAAAAATTTGAATTAGAAAAAAAAAATTAGCAAAAAAAAAAATCTGAATTAGCAAAAAAAAAAAAAATTGGAAAAAAAATTAGAAAAAAAAATCTGAATTAGCAAAAAAAAAAAAAAAATTAGAAATAAAAATTAGCAAAAAAAAATTGAAAAAAAAATCTGAATTAGCAAAAAAAAAAAAAAAATTGGAAAAAAAAATTAGAAAAAAATTCTGAATTAGCAAAAAAAAATAAAAATTAAAAAAAAAAAATATACAAAAAAATCTGATATAGCAAAAAAAAAAAAAATTAGAAACAAAAAATCTGAATTAGCAAAAAAAAAAAAAAAAAAATTGGAAAAAAAATTAGGAAAAAAAAAATTTGAATTAGCAAAAAAAAAAAATCTGAATTAGCAAAAAAAAAACAAAAAAAAATTAGAAAAAAAAATCTGAATTAGCAAAAAAAAAATTGGGAAAAAAAAATGAGAAAAAAATTTAAAAAAAATTGAATTAGCAAAAAAAAAAAAAATTAGAAAAAAAAAATCTGAATTAGCAAAAAAAAGAAAAAATCTGAATTAGCAAAAAAAAAAAAAAAATTAGAAAAAAAAATAGAAAAAAAAATCTGAATTAGCAAAAAAAAAAAAAAATTAGAAAAAAAAACAAAAAAAATTAGAAAAAAATCTGAATTAGCAAAAAAAAATAAAAATTAGAAAAAAAATAGACAAAAAAATCTGAATTAGCAAAAAAAAAAATTAGAAAAAAAAAATCTGAATTAGCAAAAAAAAAAGAAAAATCTGAATTAGCAAAAAACAAAAAAAAAATTAGAAAAAAAATCTGAATTAGCAAAAAAAAAAAAAAAAAAAAAATAAAAAAAAAAAAAAATTTGAATTAGCAAAAAAAAAAAAAAATCTGAATTAGCAAAAAAAAACAAAAAAAATCTGAATTAGGAAAAAAAAATAAAAAAAAAAAATTAGAAAAAAAAATTAGCAGAAAAAAAAATCTGAATTAGCAAAAAAAAAAAAAAATCTGAATTAGCAAAAAAAAAAAAACAAAAAAAAATTAGAAAAAAAAATAGAAAAAAAATCTGAATTAGCAAAAAAAAATTAGAAGAAAAAAATTAGAAAAAAAAATCTGAATTAGCAAAAAAAAAAAATTAGAAAAAAAAATAGCAAAAAACAAAAAATCTGAATTAGCAAAAAAATTGGAAAAAAAATTAGAAAAAAAAATCTGAATTAGCAAAAAACAAAAAAAAAATCTGAGTTAGCAAAAAAACAAAAAACAAAAATAGAAAAAAATCTGAATTAGCAAAAAAAATTAGCAAAAAAAAAACAAAAAAATTTAGAAAAAAAAAATCTGAATTAGCAAAAAAACAAAAAAAAATTAGCACAAAAAAAAATTGGAAAAAAAAATCTGAATTAGCAAAAAAAAAAAAATTGGAAAAAAAAATTACAAAAAAAAATCTGAATTAGCAAAAAAAAAAAATCTGAATTAGCAAAAAAAAAAAAATCTGAATTAGCAAAAAAAAAAACAAAAAAAAGTTAGAAAAAAAAAATAGAAAAAAAATCTGAATTAGCAAAAAAAATTAGAAGAAAAAAATTAGCAAAAAAAAAAAAAATTAGAAAAAAAATAGCAAAAAACAAAAAATCTGAATTAGCAAAAAAATTGGAAAAAAAAATTAGAAAAAAAAAATCTGAATTAGCAAAAAACAAAACAAAATCTGAATTAGCAAAAAAAAAAAAACAAAAAAAAATTAGAAAAAAAATCAGAATTAGCAAAAAAATTGGAAAAAAAAATTAGAAAAAAAAATTTGAATTAGCAAAAAAAAAAGAAAAAATCTGAATTAGAAAAAAAAAAAATTAGAAAAAAAATAGAAAAAAAAATTCGAATTAGCAAAAAAAAAAAAATTAGCAAAAAAAAAACAAAAAAAATTAGAAAAAAAAATCTGAATTAGCAAAAAAAACAAAAAAAAATTAGAAAAACAAAATTAGCAAAAAAAAATCTGAATTAGCAAAAAAAAAATGGAAAAAAAAATTAGAAAAAAAAATTTGAATTAGCAAAAAAAAACTGAATTAGCCAAAAACAAAAAAAAAATAGAAAAAAATCTGAATTAGCAAAAAAAAATTAGCAAAAAAAAACAAAAAAATTTAGAAAAAAAAATCTGAATTAGCAAAAAAATTAGCACAAAAAAAAAAATTGGAAAAAAAAATCTGAATTAGCAAAAAAAAAAAATCTGAATTAACAAAAAAAAAAAAAAAATTGGAAAAAAAAATTAGAAAAAAAAAATCTGAATTAGCAAAAAAAAAAAAAAATCTGAATTAGCAAAAAAAAAAATTAGAAAAAAAATAGAAAAAAAAATTTGAATTAGCAAAAAAAAAAATTAGCAAAAAAAAACAAAAAAAATTAGAAAAAAAAATCTGAATTAGCAAAAAAAAACAAAACAAAATTGGAAAAAAAAAATCTGAATTAGCAAAAAAAAAATGGAAAAAAAAAATAAAAAAAAAAAATCTGAATTAGCCAAAAACAAAAAAAAAATAGAAAAAAATCTGAATTAGCAAAAAAAATTAGCAAAAAAAAACAAAAATATTTAGAAAAAAAAAATCTGAATTAGCAAAAAAACAAAAAAAAATTAGCACAAAAAAAAAATTGGAAAAAAAATCTGAATTAGCAAAAAAAAAAAAAAATTGGAAAAAAAAATTAGAAAAAAAAAATCTGAATTAGCAAAAAAAAAAAAATCTGAATTAGCAAAAAAAAAAAAATCTGAATTAGCAAAAAAAAAAAAAAAAACAAAAAAAAATTAGAAAAAAAAAATAGAAAAAAAATCTGAATTAGCAAAAAAAAAATTAGAAGAAAAAAATTAGCAAAAAAAAAAATTAGAAAAAAAATAGCAAAAAACAAAAAATCTGAATTAGCAAAAAAATTGGAAAAAAAAAAATTAGAAAAAAAAAAACTGAATTAGCAAAAAACAAAACAAAATCTGAATTAGCAAAAAAAAAAACAAAAAAAAATTAGAAAAAAAATCAGAATTAGCAAAAAAATTGGAAAAAAAAATTAGAAAAAAAAAATTTGAATTAGCAAAAAAAAAAGAAAAAATCTGAATTAGAAAAAAAAAAAAATTAGAAAAAAAATAGAAAAAAAAATTTGAATTAGCAAAAAAAAAAAATTAGCAAAAAAAATTAGAAAAAAAAATCTGAATTAGCAAAAAAAAACAAAAAAAATTAGAAAAACAAAATTAGCAAAAAAAATCTGAATTAGCAAAAAAAAAAATGGAAAAAAAAATTAGAAAAAAAAATCTGAATTAGCAAAAAAAAAAAAACTGAATTAGCCAAAAACAAAAAAAAAAATAGAAAAAAATCTGAATTAGCAAAAAAAAAAAAACAAAAAAAATTAGAAAAAAAAAAATTTGAATTAGCAAAAAAAAAAAAAATCTGAATTAGCAAAAAAAAAACAAAAAAAATCTGAATTAGCAAAAAAAAAAATAAAAAAAAAATTTGAAAAAAAAAATTAGCAGAAAAAAAAAATCTGAATTAGCAAAAAAAAAAAACAAAACTGAATTAGCAAAAAAAAAAAAAAAAAAAAAAAAAAAAAAAAAAAAAAAAATTAGAAAAAAAAATAGAAAAAAAATCTGAATTAGCAAAAAAAAATTAGAAGAAAAAAATTAGAAAAAAAAATCTGAATTAGCAAAAAAAAAAAAATAGAAAAAAAAATAGCAAAAAACAAAAAATCTGAATTAGCAAAAAAATTGGAAAAAAAATTAGAAAAAAAAATCTGAATTAGCAAAAAACAAAAAAAAATCTTAATTAGCAAAAAAAAAATTAGAAAAAAAATCTGAATTAGCAAAAAAATTGGAAAAAAAATTAGAAAAAAAAATCTGAATTAGCAAAAAAAAAAGAAAAAATCTGAATTAGCAAAAAAAAAAATTAGAAAAAAAATAGAAAAAAAAATTTGAATTAGCAAAAAAAAAAAATTAGCAAAAAAAAACAAAAAAAAAATAGAAAAAAAAAATCTGAATTAGCAAAAAAAACAAAAAAAAATTAGAAAAACAAAATTAGCAAAAAAAAAAATCTGAATTAGCAAAAAAAAAATGGAAAAAAAATTAGAAAAAAAAATCTGAATTAGCAAAAAAAAAAAAAATCTGAATTAGCAAAAAAAACAAAAAAAAAATCTGCATTAGCAAAAAAAAAAAAAAAAAAAAAATTGGAAAAAAAAAATTAGGAAAAAAAAATAAAAAAAAAAATTTAATAGCAAAAAAAAAAAAAATTAGAAAAAAAAAAATCTGAATTAGCAAAAAAAAAAAATCTGAATTAGAAAAAAAAATTAGCAAAAAAAAAAAAAATTGGAAAAAAAATTAGAAAAAAAAAATCTGAATTAGCAAAAAAAAAATAAAAAATTGGAAAAAAAATTAGAAAAAAAAATCTGAATTAGCAAAAAAAAAAATTAGAAAAAAAATCTGAATTAGCAAAAAAAAAAAAAATCTGAATTAGCAAAAAAAAAAAAAAAATTAGAAAAAAAATCTGAATTAGCAAAAAAAAAACAAAAAATAATTAGAAAAAAAAAATTTGAATTAGCAAAAAAAAAAAAAATCTGAATTAGCAAAAAAAAACAAAAAAAATCTGAATTAGCAAAAAAAAAAAAAAAAAAAAAAAAAAAAATTAGAAAAAAAAAATTGAATTAGCAAAAAAAAAATCTGAATTAGCAAAAAAAAAAAAATTTGAATTAGAAAAAAAAAATTAGCAAAAAAAAAAATCTGAATTAGCAAAAAAAAAAAAAATTGGAAAAAAAATTAGAAAAAAAAATCTGAATTAGCAAAAAAAAAAAAAAAATTAGAAATAAAAATTAGCAAAAAAAAATTGAAAAAAAAATCTGAATTAGCAAAAAAAAAAAAAAAATTGGAAAAAAAAATTAGAAAAAAATTCTGAATTAGCAAAAAAAAATAAAAATTAAAAAAAAAAAATATACAAAAAAATCTGATATAGCAAAAAAAAAAAAAATTAGAAACAAAAAATCTGAATTAGCAAAAAAAAAAAAAAAAAAATTGGAAAAAAAATTAGGAAAAAAAAAATTTGAATTAGCAAAAAAAAAAAAATCTGAATTAGCAAAAAAAAAACAAAAAAAAATTAGAAAAAAAAATCTGAATTAGCAAAAAAAAAATTGGGAAAAAAAAATGAGAAAAAAATTTAAAAAAAATTGAATTAGCAAAAAAAAAAAAAATTAGAAAAAAAAAATCTGAATTAGCAAAAAAAAGAAAAAACTGAATTAGCAAAAAAAAAAAAAAAATTAGAAAAAAAAATAGAAAAAAAAATCTGAATTAGCAAAAAAAAAAAAAAATTAGAAAAAAAAACAAAAAAAATTAGAAAAAAATCTGAATTAGCAAAAAAAAATAAAAATTAGAAAAAAAAATAGACAAAAAAATCTGAATTAGCAAAAAAAAAAATTAGAAAAAAAAAATCTGAATTAGCAAAAAAAAAAGAAAAATCTGAATTAGCAAAAAACAAAAAAAAAATTAGAAAAAAAATCTGAATTAGCAAAAAAAAAAAAAAAAAAAAAATAAAAAAAAAAAAAAATTTGAATTAGCAAAAAAAAAAAAAAATCTGAATTAGCAAAAAAAAACAAAAAAAATCTGAATTAGGAAAAAAAAATAAAAAAAAAAAATTAGAAAAAAAAATTAGCAGAAAAAAAAATCTGAATTAGCAAAAAAAAAAAAAAATCTGAATTAGCAAAAAAAAAAAAACAAAAAAAAATTAGAAAAAAAAATAGAAAAAAAATCTGAATTAGCAAAAAAAAATTAGAAGAAAAAAATTAGAAAAAAAAATCTGAATTAGCAAAAAAAAAAAATTAGAAAAAAAAATAGCAAAAAACAAAAAATCTGAATTAGCAAAAAAATTGGAAAAAAAAATTAGAAAAAAAAATCTGAATTAGCAAAAAACAAAAAAAAAATCTGAGTTAGCAAAAAAACAAAAAACAAAAATAGAAAAAAATCTGAATTAGCAAAAAAAATTAGCAAAAAAAAAACAAAAAAATTTAGAAAAAAAAAATCTGAATTAGCAAAAAAACAAAAAAAAATTAGCACAAAAAAAAATTGGAAAAAAAAATCTGAATTAGCAAAAAAAAAAAAATTGGAAAAAAAAATTACAAAAAAAAATCTGAATTAGCAAAAAAAAAAAATCTGAATTAGCAAAAAAAAAAAAATCTGAATTAGCAAAAAAAAAAACAAAAAAAAGTTAGAAAAAAAAAATAGAAAAAAAATCTGAATTAGCAAAAAAAATTAGAAGAAAAAAATTAGCAAAAAAAAAAAAAAATTAGAAAAAAAATAGCAAAAAACAAAAAATCTGAATTAGCAAAAAAATTGGAAAAAAAAATTAGAAAAAAAAAATCTGAATTAGCAAAAAACAAAACAAAATCTGAATTAGCAAAAAAAAAAAAACAAAAAAAAATTAGAAAAAAAATCAGAATTAGCAAAAAAATTGGAAAAAAAAATTAGAAAAAAAAATTTGAATTAGCAAAAAAAAAAGAAAAAATCTGAATTAGAAAAAAAAAAAATTAGAAAAAAAATAGAAAAAAAAATTCGAATTAGCAAAAAAAAAAAAATTAGCAAAAAAAAAACAAAAAAAATTAGAAAAAAAAATCTGAATTAGCAAAAAAAACAAAAAAAAATTAGAAAAACAAAATTAGCAAAAAAAAATCTGAATTAGCAAAAAAAAAATGGAAAAAAAAATTAGAAAAAAAAATTTGAATTAGCAAAAAAAAACTGAATTAGCCAAAAACAAAAAAAAAATAGAAAAAAATCTGAATTAGCAAAAAAAAATTAGCAAAAAAAAACAAAAAAATTTAGAAAAAAAAATCTGAATTAGCAAAAAAATTAGCACAAAAAAAAAAATTGGAAAAAAAAATCTGAATTAGCAAAAAAAAAAAATCTGAATTAACAAAAAAAAAAAAAAAATTGGAAAAAAAAATTAGAAAAAAAAAATCTGAATTAGCAAAAAAAAAAAAAAATCTGAATTAGCAAAAAAAAAAAATTAGAAAAAAAATAGAAAAAAAAATTTGAATTAGCAAAAAAAAAAATTAGCAAAAAAAAACAAAAAAAATTAGAAAAAAAAATCTGAATTAGCAAAAAAAAACAAAACAAAATTGGAAAAAAAAAATCTGAATTAGCAAAAAAAAAATGGAAAAAAAAAATAAAAAAAAAAAATCTGAATTAGCCAAAAACAAAAAAAAAATAGAAAAAAATCTGAATTAGCAAAAAAAATTAGCAAAAAAAAACAAAAATATTTAGAAAAAAAAAATCTGAATTAGCAAAAAAACAAAAAAAAATTAGCACAAAAAAAAAATTGGAAAAAAAATCTGAATTAGCAAAAAAAAAAAAAAATTGGAAAAAAAAATTAGAAAAAAAAAATCTGAATTAGCAAAAAAAAAAAAATCTGAATTAGCAAAAAAAAAAAAATCTGAATTAGCAAAAAAAAAAAAAAAAACAAAAAAAAATTAGAAAAAAAAAATAGAAAAAAAATCTGAATTAGCAAAAAAAAAATTAGAAGAAAAAAATTAGCAAAAAAAAAAATTAGAAAAAAAATAGCAAAAAACAAAAAATCTGAATTAGCAAAAAAATTGGAAAAAAAAAAATTAGAAAAAAAAAAACTGAATTAGCAAAAAACAAAACAAAATCTGAATTAGCAAAAAAAAAAACAAAAAAAAATTAGAAAAAAAATCAGAATTAGCAAAAAAATTGGAAAAAAAAATTAGAAAAAAAAAATTTGAATTAGCAAAAAAAAAAGAAAAAATCTGAATTAGAAAAAAAAAAAAATTAGAAAAAAAATAGAAAAAAAAATTTGAATTAGCAAAAAAAAAAAATTAGCAAAAAAAATTAGAAAAAAAAATCTGAATTAGCAAAAAAAAACAAAAAAAATTAGAAAAACAAAATTAGCAAAAAAAATCTGAATTAGCAAAAAAAAAAATGGAAAAAAAAATTAGAAAAAAAAATCTGAATTAGCAAAAAAAAAAAAACTGAATTAGCCAAAAACAAAAAAAAAAATAGAAAAAAATCTGAATTAGCAAAAAAAAATTAGCAAAAAAAAACAAAAAAATTTAGAAAAAAAAAATCTGAATTAGCAAAAAAATTAGCACAAAAAAAAAATTGGAAAAAAAAAATCTGAATTAGCAAAAAAAAAAAATCTGAATTAGCAAAAAAAAAAAAATTGAAAAAAAAAATTAGAAAAAAAAAATCTGAATTAGCAAAAAAAAAAAAAATCTGAATTAGCAAAAAAAAACAAAAAAAAATCTGCATTAGCAAAAAAAAAAAAAAAAATTGGAAAAAAAAATTAGAAAAAAAAAAATAAAAAAAAAATTGAATTAGCAAAAAAAAAAAAAAAATTAGAAAAAAAAAATCTGAATTAGCAAAAAAAAAAAATCTGAATTAGAAAAAAAAAATTAGCAAAAAAAATTCTGAATTAGCAAAAAAAAAAAATTGGAAAAAAAATTTAAAAAAAAAATCTGAATTAGCAAAAAATTGGAAAAAAAAATTAGAGAAAAAAATCTGAATTAGCAAAAAAAAAAATTAGAAAAAAAATCTGAATTAGCAAAAAAAAAAAAAAAAAATCTGAATTAGCAAAAAACAAAAAAAAAATTAGAAAAAAAATCTGAATTAGCAAAAAAAAAAAAACAAAAAAAATTAGAAAAAAAAAATTTGAATTAGCAAAAAAAAAAAAAATCTGAATTAGCAAAAAAAAACAAAAAAAATCTGAATTAGCAAAAAAAAAAATAAAAAAAAAATTAGAAAAAAAAAATTAGCAGAAAAAAAAAATCTGAATTAGCAAAAAAAAAAAAACAAAACTGAATTAGCAAAAAAAAAAAAAAAAAACAAAAACAAAAAAAAATTAGAAAAAAAAATAGAAAAAAAATCTGAATTAGCAAAAAAAAATTAGAAGAAAAAAATTAGAAAAAAAATCTGAATTAGCAAAAAAAAAAAAATAGCAAAAAACAAAAAATCTGAATTAGCAAAAAAATTGGAAAAAAAAATTAGAAAAAAAAATCTGAATTAGCAAAAAACAAAAAAAAATCTGAATTAGCAAAAAAAAAATTAGAAAAAAAATCTGAATTAGCAAAAAAATTGGAAAAAAAATTAGAAAAAAAAATCTGAATTAGCAAAAAAAAAAGAAAAAATCTGAATTAGCAAAAAAAAAAAATTAGAAAAAAAATAGAAAAAAAAATTTGAATTAGCAAAAAAAAAAAATTAGCAAAAAAAAACAAAAAAAATCTGAATTAGCAAAAAAAACAAAAAAAAATTAGAAAAACAAAATTAGCAAAAAAAAAAATCTGAATTAGCAAAAAAAAAAATGGAAAAAAAATTAGAAAAAAAAAATCTGAATTAGCAAAAAAAAAAAAATCTGAATTAGCCAAAAACAAAAAAAAAATAGAAAAAAATCTGAATTAGCAAAAAAAAAATTAGCAAAAAAAAACAAAAAAATTTAGAAAAAAAAAATCTGAATTAGCAAAAAAACAAAAAAAAATTAGCACAAAAAAAAATTGGAAAAAAAAATCTGAATTAGCAAAAAAAAAAAAATTGGAAAAAAAATTAGAAAAAAAAAATCTGAATTAGCAAAAAAAAAAAAATCTGAATTAGCAAAAAAAACAAAAAAAAAAATCTGCATAAGCAAAAAAAAAAAAAAAAAAATTGGAAAAAAAAATAGAAAAAAAATCTGAATTAGCAAAAAAAAATTAGAAGAAAAAAATTAGAAAAAAAAATCTGAATTAGCAAAAAAAAAAAATTAGAAAAAAAATAGCAAAAAACAAAAAATCTGAATTAGCAAAAAAATTGGAAAAAAAAATTAGAAAAAAAAATCTGAATTAGCAAAAAACAAAAAAAAAATCTGAGTTAGCAAAAAAACAAAAAACAAAAATAGAAAAAAATCTGAATTAGCAAAAAAAATTAGCAAAAAAAAAACAAAAAAATTTAGAAAAAAAAAATCTGAATTAGCAAAAAAACAAAAAAAAATTAGCACAAAAAAAAATTGGAAAAAAAAATCTGAATTAGCAAAAAAAAAAAAATTGGAAAAAAAAATTAGAAAAAAAAATCTGAATTAGCAAAAAAAAAAAATCTGAATTAGCAAAAAAAAAAAAATCTGAATTAGCAAAAAAAAAAAACAAAAAAAAGTTAGAAAAAAAAAATAGAAAAAAAATCTGAATTAGCAAAAAAAATTAGAAGAAAAAAATTAGCAAAAAAAAAAAAAATTAGAAAAAAAATAGCAAAAAACAAAAAATCTGAATTAGCAAAAAAATTGGAAAAAAAAATTAGAAAAAAAAAATCTGAATTAGCAAAAAACAAAACAAAATCTGAATTAGCAAAAAAAAAAAAACAAAAAAAAATTAGAAAAAAAATCAGAATTAGCAAAAAAATTGGAAAAAAAAATTAGAAAAAAAAATTTGAATTAGCAAAAAAAAAAGAAAAAATCTGAATTAGAAAAAAAAAAAATTAGAAAAAAAATAGAAAAAAAAATTCGAATTAGCAAAAAAAAAAAAAATTAGCAAAAAAAAAAACAAAAAAAATTAGAAAAAAAAATCTGAATTAGCAAAAAAAACAAAAAAAAATTAGAAAAACAAAATTAGCAAAAAAAAATCTGAATTAGCAAAAAAAAAATGGAAAAAAAAATTAGAAAAAAAAATTTGAATTAGCAAAAAAAAACTGAATTAGCCAAAAACAAAAAAAAAATAGAAAAAAATCTGAATTAGCAAAAAAAAATTAGCAAAAAAAAACAAAAAAATTTAGAAAAAAAAAATCTGAATTAGCACAAAAAAAAAAATTGGAAAAAAAAATCTGAATTAGCAAAAAAAAAAAATCTGAATTAACAAAAAAAAAAAAAAAATTGGAAAAAAAAATTAGAAAAAAAAAATCTGAATTAGCAAAAAAAAAAAAAAATCTGAATTAGCAAAAAAAAAAAATTAGAAAAAAAATAGAAAAAAAAATTTGAATTAGCAAAAAAAAAAATTAGCAAAAAAAAACAAAAAAAATTAGAAAAAAAAATCTGAATTAGCAAAAAAAAACAAAACAAAATTGGAAAAAAAAAATCTGAATTAGCAAAAAAAAAATGGAAAAAAAAAATAAAAAAAAAAAATCTGAATTAGCCAAAAACAAAAAAAAAATAGAAAAAAATCTGAATTAGCAAAAAAAATTAGCAAAAAAAAAACAAAAATATTTAGAAAAAAAAAATCTGAATTAGCAAAAAAACAAAAAAAAATTAGCACAAAAAAAAAATTGGAAAAAAAATCTGAATTAGCAAAAAAAAAAAAAAATTGGAAAAAAAAATTAGAAAAAAAAAATCTGAATTAGCAAAAAAAAAAAAATCTGAATTAGCAAAAAAAAAAAAATCTGAATTAGAAAAAAAAAAATAAAAAAAAAATTGAATTAGCAAAAAAAAAAAAAAAATTAGAAAAAAAAAATCTGAATTAGCAAAAAAAAAAAATCTGAATTAGAAAAAAAAAATTAGCAAAAAAAATTCTGAATTAGCAAAAAAAAAAAATTGGAAAAAAAATTTAAAAAAAAAATCTGAATTAGCAAAAAATTGGAAAAAAAAATTAGAGAAAAAAATCTGAATTAGCAAAAAAAAAAATTAGAAAAAAAATCTGAATTAGCAAAAAAAAAAAAAAAAAATCTGAATTAGCAAAAAACAAAAAAAAAATTAGAAAAAAAATCTGAATTAGCAAAAAAAAAAAAACAAAAAAAATTAGAAAAAAAAAATTTGAATTAGCAAAAAAAAAAAAAATCTGAATTAGCAAAAAAAAACAAAAAAAATCTGAATTAGCAAAAAAAAAAATAAAAAAAAAATTAGAAAAAAAAAATTAGCAGAAAAAAAAAATCTGAATTAGCAAAAAAAAAAAAACAAAACTGAATTAGCAAAAAAAAAAAAAAAAAACAAAAACAAAAAAAAATTAGAAAAAAAAATAGAAAAAAAATCTGAATTAGCAAAAAAAAATTAGAAGAAAAAAATTAGAAAAAAAATCTGAATTAGCAAAAAAAAAAAAAATAGCAAAAAACAAAAAATCTGAATTAGCAAAAAAATTGGAAAAAAAAATTAGAAAAAAAAATCTGAATTAGCAAAAAACAAAAAAAAATCTGAATTAGCAAAAAAAAAATTAGAAAAAAAATCTGAATTAGCAAAAAAATTGGAAAAAAAATTAGAAAAAAAAATCTGAATTAGCAAAAAAAAAAGAAAAAATCTGAATTAGCAAAAAAAAATTTGAATTAGCAAAAAAAAAAAAATAGCAAAAAAAAACAAAAAAAATCTGAATTAGCAAAAAAAACAAAAAAAAATTAGAAAAACAAAATTAGCAAAAAAAAAAATCTGAATTAGCAAAAAAAAAAATGGAAAAAAAATTAGAAAAAAAAAATCTGAATTAGCAAAAAAAAAAAAATCTGAATTAGCCAAAAACAAAAAAAAAATAGAAAAAAATCTGAATTAGCAAAAAAAAAATTAGCAAAAAAAAACAAAAAAATTTAGAAAAAAAAAATCTGAATTAGCAAAAAAACAAAAAAAAATTAGCACAAAAAAAAATTGGAAAAAAAAATCTGAATTAGCAAAAAAAAAAAAATTGGAAAAAAAATTAGAAAAAAAAAATCTGAATTAGCAAAAAAAAAAAAATCTGAATTAGCAAAAAAAACAAAAAAAAAAATCTGCATAAGCAAAAAAAAAAAAAAAAAAATTGGAAAAAAAAATTAGGAAAAAAAAATAAAAAAAAAAATTTAATTAGCAAAAAAAAAAAAAAATTAGAAAAAAAAAATTAGAAAAAAAAAATCTGAATTAGCAAAAAAAAAAATCTGAATTAGAAAAAAAAATTAGCAAAAAAAAAAAAATTGGAAAAAAAATTAGAAAAAAAAAATCTGAATTAGCAAAAAAAAAATAAAAAATTGGAAAAAAAATTAGAAAAAAAAATCTGAATTAGCAAAAAAAAAAATTAGAAAAAAAAAATCTGAATTAGCAAAAAACAAAACAAAATCTGAATTAGCAAAAAAAAAAACAAAAAAAAATTAGAAAAAAAATCAGAATTAGCAAAAAAATTGGAAAAAAAAATTAGAAAAAAAAAATTTGAATTAGCAAAAAAAAAAGAAAAAATCTGAATTAGCAAAAAAAAAAAATTAGAAAAAAAATAGAAAAAAAAATTTGAATTAGCAAAAAAAAAAAAATTAGCAAAAAAAAATTAGAAAAAAAAATCTGAATTAGCAAAAAAAAACAAAAGAAATTAGAAAAACAAAATTAGCAAAAAAAATCTGAATTAGCAAAAAAAAAAATGGAAAAAAAAATTAGAAAAAATAATCTGAATTAGCAAAAAAAAAAAAACTGAATTAGCCAAAAACAAAAAAAAAAATAGAAAAAAATCTGAATTAGCAAAAAAAAATTAGCAAAAAAAAACAAAAAAATTTAGAAAAAAAAAATCTGAATTAGCAAAAAAATTAGCACAAAAAAAAAAATTGGAAAAAAAAAATCTGAATTAGCAAAAAAAAAAAATCTGAATTAGCAAAAAAAAAAAAATTGAAAAAAAAAATTAGAAAAAAAAAATCTGAATTAGCAAAAAAAAAAAAAATCTGAATTAGCAAAAAAAAACAAAAAAAAATCTGCATTAGCAAAAAAAAAAAATAAAATTGGAAAAAAAAATTAGAAAAAAAAAATAAAAAAAAAATTGAATTAGCAAAAAAAAAAAAAAAATTAGAAAAAAAAAAATCTGAATTAGCAAAAAAAAAAAATCTGAATTAGAAAAAAAAAATTAGCAAAAAAAATTCTGAATTAGCAAAAAAAAAAAATTGGAAAAAAAATTTAAAAAAAAAATCTGAATTAGCAAAAAATTGGAAAAAAAAATTAGAAAAAAAAAATCTGAATTAGCAAAAAAAAAAATTAGAAAAAAAAATCTGAATTAGCAAAAAAAAAAAAAAAAATCTGAATTAGCAAAAAACAAAAAAAAAATTAGAAAAAAAAGCTGAATTAGCAAAAAAAAAAAACAAAAAAAATTAGAAAAAAAAAATTTGAATTAGCAAAAAAAAAAAAAAATCTGAATTAGCAAAAAAAAACAAAAAAAATCTGAATTAGCAAAAAAAAAAAATAAAAAAAAAATTAGAAAAAAAAAATTAGCAGAAAAAAAAAATCTGAATTAGCAAAAAAAAAAAAACAAAACTGAATTAGCAAAAAAAAAAAAAAAAAAAAACAAAAAAAAAATAGAAAAAAAATCTGAATTAGCAAAAAAATTGGAAAAAAAATTAGAAAAAAAAATCTGAATTAGCAAAAAACAAAAAAAAATCTGAATTAGCAAAAAAAAAATTAGAAAAAAAATCTGAATTAGCAAAAAAATTGGAAAAAAAATTAGAAAAAAAAAATCTGAATTAGCAAAAAAAAAAGAAAAAATCTGAATTAGCAAAAAAAAAAAATTAGAAAAAAAATAGAAAAAAAAATTTGAATTAGCAAAAAAAAAAAATTAGCAAAAAAAAACAAAAAAAAAAATAGAAAAAAAAAATCTGAATTAGCAAAAAAAACAAAAAAAAATTAGAAAAACAAAATTAGCAAAAAAAAAAATCTGAATTAGCAAAAAAAAAAATGGAAAAAAAATTAGAAAAAAAAAATCTGAATTAGCAAAAAAAAAAAAATCTGAATTAGCCAAAAACAAAAAAAAAATAGAAAAAAATCTGAATTAGCAAAAAAAAAATTAGCAAAAAAAAACAAAAAAATTTAGAAAAAAAAAATCTGAATTAGCAAAAAAACAAAAAAAAATTAGCACAAAAAAAAATTGGAAAAAAAAATCTGAATTAGCAAAAAAAAAAATCTGAATTAGCAAAAAAAAAAAAATTGGAAAAAAAATTAGAAAAAAAAAAATCTGAATTAGCAAAAAAAAAAAAAAATCTGAATTAGCAAAAAAAACAAAAAAAAAATTTGCATTAGCAAAAAAAAAAAAAAAAAAAAAAATTGGAAAAAAAAATTAGGAAAAAAAATAAAAAAAAAAATTTAATTAGCAAAAAAAAAAAAAATTAGAAAAAAAAAATCTGAATTAGCAAAAAAAAAAAATCTGAATTAGAAAAAAAATTAGCAAAAAAAAAAAAAATTGGAAAAAAAATTAGAAAAAAAAAATCTGAATTAGCAAAAAAAAAATAAAAAATTGGAAAAAAAATTAGAAAAAAAAATCTGAATTAGCAAAAAAAAAATTAGAAAAAAAATCTGAATTAGCAAAAAAAAAAAAAATCTGAATTAGCAAAAAAAAAAAAAAAATTAGAAAAAAAATCTGAATTAGCAAAAAAAAAAACAAAAAAAAATTAGAAAAAAAAAAATTTGAATTAGCAAAAAAAAAAAAAAAATCTGAATTAGCAAAAAAAAACAAAAAAAATCTGAATTAGCAAAAAAAAAAAAAAAATTAGAAAAAAAAAAAAATTAGAAAAAAAAATTGAATTAGCAAAAAAAAAATCTGAATTAGCAAAAAAAAAAAATCTGAATTAGAAAAAAAAAATTAGCAAAAAAAAAAATCTGAATTAGCAAAAAAAAAAAAATTGGAAAAAAAATTAGAAAAAAAATCTGAATTAGCAAAAAAAAAAAAAAAAAAATTAGAAATAAAAATTAGCAAAAAAAAATTGAAAAAAAATTAGAAAAAAAAAATCTGAATTAGCAAAAAGAATTAGCAAAAAAAAAAAATCTGAATTAGAAAAAAAATTAGCAAAAAAAAAAAAATTGGAAAAAAAATTAGAAAAAAAAAATCTGAATTAGCAAAAAAAAAATAAAAAATTGGAAAAAAAATTAGAAAAAAAAAATCTGAATTAGCAAAAAAAAAAATTAGAAAAAAAAAAATCTGAATTAGCAAAAAACAAAACAAAATCTGAATTAGCAAAAAAAAAAACAAAAAAAAATTAGAAAAAAAATCAGAATTAGCAAAAAAAATTGGAAAAAAAAATTAGAAAAAAAAAATTTGAATTAGCAAAAAAAAAAGAAAAAATCTGAATTAGCAAAAAAAAAAAATTAGAAAAAAAATAGAAAAAAAAATTTGAATTAGCAAAAAAAAAAAAATTAGCAAAAAAAAATTAGAAAAAAAAATCTGAATTAGCAAAAAAAAAACAAAAAAAATTAGAAAAACAAAATTAGCAAAAAAAATCTGAATTAGCAAAAAAAAAAAATAGAAAAAAAAATTAGAAAAAATAATCTGAATTAGCAAAAAAAAAAAAAATGAATTAGCCAAAAACAAAAAAAAAAATAGAAAAAAATCTGAATTAGCAAAAAAAAATTAGCAAAAAAAAACAAAAAAATTTAGAAAAAAAAAATCTGAATTAGCAAAAAAATTAGCACAAAAAAAAAATTGGAAAAAAAAATCTGAATTAGCAAAAAAAAAAAAATCTGAATTAGCAAAAAAAAAAAAATTGAAAAAAAAAATTAGAAAAAAAAAATCTGAATTAGCAAAAAAAAAAAAAAATCTGAATTAGCAAAAAAAAACAAAAAAAAATCTGCATTAGCAAAAAAAAAAAATAAAATTGGAAAAAAAAATTAGAAAAAAAAAATAAAAAAAAAATTGAATTAGCAAAAAAAAAAAAAAATTAGAAAAAAAAAATCTGAATTAGCAAAAAAAAAAATCTGAATTAGAAAAAAAAAATTAGCAAAAAAAATTCTGAATTAGCAAAAAAAAAAAATTGGAAAAAAAATTTAAAAAAAAAATCTGAATTAGCAAAAAATTGGAAAAAAAAATTAGAAAAAAAAAATCTGAATTAGCAAAAAAAAAAATTAGAAAAAAAAATCTGAATTAGCAAAAAAAAAAAAAAAAATCTGAATTAGCAAAAAACAAAAAAAAAATTAAAAAAAAAATCTGAATTAGCAAAAAAAAAAAACAAAAAAAATTAGAAAAAAAAAATTTGAATTAGCAAAAAAAAAAAAATCTGAATTAGCAAAAAAAAACAAAAAAAATCTGAATTAGAAAAAAAAAAAATAAAAAAAAAATTAGAAAAAAAAAATTAGCAGAAAAAAAAAATCTGAATTAGCAAAAAAAAAAAACAAAACTGAATTAGCAAAAAAAAAAAAAAAAAAACAAAAAAAAATTAGAAAAAAAAAATAGAAAAAAAATCTGAATTAGCAAAAAAAAAATTAGAAGAAAAAAATTAGAAAAAAAAATCTGAATTAGCAAAAAAAGAAAATAGAAAAAAAAATAGCAAAAAACAAAAAATCTGAATTAGCAAAAAAATTGGAAAAAAAATTAGAAAAAAAAATCTGAATTAGCAAAAAACAAAAAAAAATCTGAATTAGCAAAAAAAAATTAGAAAAAAAATCTGAATTAGCAAAAAAATTGGAAAAAAAATTAGAAAAAAAAATCTGAATTAGCAAAAAAAAAAGAAAAAATCTGAATTAGCAAAAAAAAAAAAATTAGAAAAAAAATAGAAAAAAAAATTTGAATTAGCAAAAAAAAAAAATTAGCAAAAAAAAACAAAAAAAAAATAGAAAAAAAAATCTGAAATAGCAAAAAAAACAAAAAAAAATTAGAAAAACAAAATTAGCAAAAAAAAAAATCTGAATTAGCAAAAAAAAAAATGGAAAAAAAATTAGAAAAAAAAAATCTGAATTAGCAAAAAAAAAAAAATCTGAATTAGCCAAAAACAAAAAAAAAATAGAAAAAAATCTGAATTAGCAAAAAAAAAATTAGCAAAAAAAAACAAAAAAATTTAGAAAAAAAAAATCTGAATTAGCAAAAAAACAAAAAAAAATTAGCACAAAAAAAAATTGGAAAAAAAAATCTGAATTAGCAAAAAAAAAATCTGAATTAGCAAAAAAAAAAAATTGGAAAAAAAATTAGAAAAAAAAAATCTGAATTAGCAAAAAAAAAAAAAATCTGAATTAGCAAAAAAAACAACAAAAAAATCTGCATTAGCAAAAAAAAAAAAAAAAAAAAAATTGGAAAAAAAAAATTAGGAAAAAAAAATAAAAAAAAAAATTTAATTAGCAAAAAAAAAAAAATTAGAAAAAAAAAATCTGAATTAGCAAAAAAAAAAAATCTGAATTAGAAAAAAAAATTAGCAAAAAAAAAAAAATTGGAAAAAAAATTAGAAAAAAAAAATCTGAATTAGCAAAAAAAAAATAAAAAATTGGAAAAAAAATTAGAAAAAAAATCTGAATTAGCAAAAAAAAAAATTAGAAAAAAAATCTGAATTAGCAAAAAAAAAAAAAATCTGAATTAGCAAAAAAAAAAAAAAAATTAGAAAAAAAATCTGAATTAGCAAAAAAAAAAACAAAAAAAAATTAGAAAAAAAAAAATTTGAATTAGCAAAAAAAAAAAAAAATCTGAATTAGCAAAAAAAAACAAAAAAAATCTGAATTAGCAAAAAAAAAAAAAAAAAAAAAAAAAAAAAAAAAAAATTAGAAAAAAAAAATTGAATTAGCAAAAAAAAAATCTGAATTAGCAAAAAAAAAAAATCTGAATTAGAAAAAAAAAATTAGCAAAAAAAAAAATCTGAATTAGCAAAAAAAAAAAAATTGGAAAAAAAATTAGAAAAAAAAATCTGAATTAGCAAAAAAAAAAAAAAAAATTAGAAATAAAAATTAGCAAAAAAAAATTGAAAAAAAAATCTGAATTAGCAAAAAAAAAAAATCTGAATTAGCAAAAAAAAAAAAAAAAAAATTGGAAAAAAAAATTAGAAAAAAATTCTGAATTAGCAAAAAAAAATAAAAATTAAAAAAAAACAAATAGACAAAAAAATCTGATATAGCAAAAAAAAAAAAATTAGAAACAAAAAATCTGAATTAGCAAAAAAAAAAAAAAAAAAATTGGAAAAAAAATTAGGAAAAAAAAAATTTGAATTAGCAAAAAAAAAAAAAATCTGAATTAGCAAAAAAAAAAA
>CAWVNZ010001462.1:212500-350983 GCA_963930735.1 Dioctria linearis
AAAAAAATGAGAAAAAAATTAAAAAAAAATTGAATTAGCAAAAAAAAAAAAAAAAAATTAAAAAAAAAAATCTGAATTAGCAAAAAAAAGAAAAAATCTGAATTAGCAAAAAAAAAAAAAAATTAGAAAAAAAATAGAAAAAAAAAATCTGAATTAGCAAAAAAAAAAAAAAAATTAGAAAAAAAAAACAAAAAAAAATTAGAAAAAAATCTGAATTAGCAAAAAAAAAATAAAAATTAGAAAAAAAAATAGACAAAAAAAATCTGAATTAGCAAAAAAAAAAAATTAGAAAAAAAAAAATCTGAATTAGCAAAAAAAAAAAAAAATCTGAATTAGCAAAAAACAAAAAAAAATTAGAAAAAAAATCTGAATTAGCAAAAAAAAAAAACAAAAAAAATTAGAAAAAAAAAAATTTGAATTAGCAAAAAAAAAAAAAAAATCTGAATTAGCAAGAAAAAACAAAAAAAATCTGAATTTGGAAAAAAAAAATAAAAAAAAAAAATTAGAAAAAAAAATTAGCAGAAAAAAAAATCTGAATTAGCAAAAAAAAAAAAAAAAATCTGAATTAGCAAAAAAAAAAAAAAAAAACAAAAAAAAAAAAGAAAAAAAAATAGAAAAAAAATCTGAATTAGCAAAAAAAAAATTAGAAGAAAAAAATTAGAAAAAAAAATCTGAATTAGCAAAAAAAAAAATTAGAAAAAAAAATAGCAAAAAACAAAAAATTTGAATTAGCAAAAAAATTCGAAAAAAAAATTAGAAAAAAAAATCTGAATTAGCAAAAAACAAAAAAAAATCTGAATTAGCAAAAAAAAAAACAAAAAAAAATTAGAAAAAAAAATCTGAATTAGCAAAAAAATTGGAAAAAAAATTAGAAAAAAAAATCTGAATTAGCAAAAAAAAAAGAAAAAATCTGAATTAGCAAAAAAAAAAAAATTAGAAAAAAAATAGAAAAAAAAAAATTTGAATTAGCAAAAAAAAAAAAATTAGCAAAAAAAAACAAAAAAAATTAGAAAAAAAAAATCTGAATTAGCAAAAAAAACAAAAAAAAATTAGCAAAAAAAAAATCTAAATTAGCAAAAAAAAAATCTGAATTAGCAAAAAAAAAAAAAATCTGAATTAGCCAAAAACAAAAAAAAAAATAGAAAAAAATCTGAATTAGCAAAAAAAAAATTAGCAAAAAAAAACAAAAAAATTTAGAAAACAAAAATCTGAATTAGCAAAAAAACAAAAAAAAATTAGCACAAAAAAAAAATTGGAAAAAAAAATCTGAATTAGCAAAAAAAAAATCTGAATTAGCAAAAAAAAAAAAAAAATGGAAAAAAAATCTGAATTAGCAAAAAAAAAAAAAAAATCTGAATTAGCAAAAAAAAACAAAAAAAAATCTGCATTAGCAAAAAAAAAAAAAAAAAAAAAAAAATTAGAAAAAAAAATTAGAAAAAAAAAATAAAAAAAAAAAATTTGATTAGCAAAAAAAAAAAAAAAATTAGAAAAAAAAATCTGAATTAGCAAAAAAAAAAATCTGAATTAGAAAAAAAAAATTAGCAAAAAAATTGGAAAAAAAAATTAGAAAAAAAAAAATCTGAATTAGCAAAAAAAAAATAAAAAATTGGAAAAAAAATTAGAAAAAAAAAATCTGAATTAGCAAAAAAAAAAAATTAGAAAAAAAATCTGAATTAGCAAAAAAAAAAAAAAAATCTGAATTAGCAAAAAAAAAAAAAAAATTAGAAAAAAAATCTGAATTAGCAAAAAAAAAAGAAAAAAAAAAAGAAAAAAAAAATTTGAATTAGCAAAAAAAACAAAAAAAAATCTGAATTAGCAAAAAAAAAAAAAAAAAAAAAAAAATTAGAAAAAAAAAAATTGAATTAGCAAAAAAAAAATCTGAATTAGCAAAAAAAAAAATCTGAATTAGAAAAAAAAATTAGCAAAAAAAAAAATCTGAATTAGCAAAAAAAAAAATTGGAAAAAAAATTAGAAAAAAAAAATCTGAATTAGCAAAAAAATTAGAAATAAAAATTAGCAAAAAAAAATTGGAAAAAAAAAATCTGAATTAGCAAAAAAAAAAAAAAAAAATTGGAAAAAAAAAAATTAGAAAAAAATTCTGAATTAGCAAAAAAAAAATAAAAATTAAAAAAAAAAAATAGACAAAAAAATCTGATATAGCAAAAAAAAAAATTAGAAACAAAAAATCTGAATTAGCAAAAAAAAAAAAAAAAAATTGGAAAAAAAAATTAGGAAAAAAAAAATTTGAATTAGCAAAAAAAAAAAAAATCTGAATTAGCAAAAAAAAATCAAAAAAAAAATTAGAAAAAAAAATCTGAATTAGCAAAAAAAAAATTGGAAAAAAAATGAGAAAAAAAATAAAAAAAAAATTGAATTCGCAAAAAAAAAAAAAATTAGAAAAAAAAATCTGAATTAGCAAAAAAAAGAAAAAATCTGAATTAGCAAAAAAAAAAAATTAGAAAAAAAAATAGAAAAAAAAAATCTGAATTAGCAAAAAAAAAAAAAAAATTAGAAAAAAAAACAAAAAAAATTAGAAAAAAATCTGAATTAGCAAAAAAAAATAAAAATTAGAAAAAAAAATAGACAAAAAAAATCTGAATTAGCAAAAAAAAAATTAGAAAAAAAAACAAAAAAAAAATTAGAAAAAAAAATAGAAAAAAAATCTGAATTAGCAAAAAAAAAAAAAAAAATTAGAAAAAAAAAATCTGAATTAGCAAAAAAAAAAAAATTAGAAAAAAAAAAATTAGCAAAAGACAAAAAATCTGAAAAAAAAATTAGAAAAAAAATCTGAATTAGCAAAAACAAAAAAAAAATCTGAATTAGCAAAAAAAAAAAAAAAAATTAGCAAAAAAAATAGAAAAAAAAATCTGAATTAGCAAAAAAAAATTGGAAAAAAAATAGAAAAAAAAATCTGAATTAGCAAAAAAAAAAAAAATTAGAAAAAAAATAGAAAAAAAAATCTGAATTAGCAAAAAAAAAAAAAAAATTAGCAAAAAAAAACAAAAAAAATTACAAAAAAAAAATTAAAAAAAAAAAATATGAATTAGCAAAAAAAAAAATCTTAATTAACAAAAAAATCTAAATTAGCAAAAAATTTGAAAAAAAAAATAGAAAAAAAAATCGGAATTAGCAAAAAAATCTGAATTAGCAAAAAAAAAAACAAGAAAAACAAAAAAAAATCTGAATTAGCAAAAAAAAAAAAAAAAAAAAAAATCTGAATTAGCAAAAAAAAAAAAAAATTAGAAAAAAAATAGACAAAAAACTCTGAATTAGCAAAAAAAAATGGAAAAAAAAGAAATTAGCAAAAAAAAATCTGAATTAGCAAAAAAAATATAAAAATTAGCAAAAAAAAAAATTAGCAAAAAAAAAAACAAAAAAAATTAGATAAAAAAATCTGAATAGCAAAAAAAAAAAAAAAATTGGAAAAAAAAATTTGAATTAGCAAAAAAAAAATCTGAATTAGCAAAAAAAAAAATTAGAAAAAAAAATTTAAATTAGCAAAAAAAAAAAAATCTGAATTAGCAAAAAAAAAAAAAAATTAGAAAAAAATATAGGAAAAAAAATCTGAATTAGCAAAAAAAAAAAAAAAAAAAAAAAAAAAATCTGAATTAGCAAAAAAAAAAAAAAGTTAGCAAAAAAAAATAATTAGCAAAAAAAAAAACAAAAAAAATTAGAAAAAAAAATCTGAATTAGCAAAAAAAAAAAAAAATTAGAAAAAAAAAAATCTGAATTAGCAAAAAAAAAAAAAAAAAAAATAGAATTAGCAAAAAAGAATTAGAAAAAAAAATCTGAATTAGCAAAAAAAAAAAAAAAATCTGAATTAGCAAAAAAAAAAAAATTGGAAAAAAAATTAGAAAAAAAGAATAGAAAAAAAAATCTGAATTAGCAAAAAAAAAGAAAAAAATTGAATTAGCAAAAAAAAAAAAAATTGAATTAGCAAAAAAAAAAAAATCTGAATTAGCAAAAAAAACAAAAAAAAATTAGAAAAAAAAATAGACGAAAAACTCTGAATTAGCAAAAAAAATGGAAAAAAAAGAAATTAGCAAAAAAAAATCTGAATTAGCAAAAAAAATATAAAAATTAGCAAAAAAAATAAATTAGCAAAAAAAAAACAAAAAAAATTAGAAAAAAAAATAGAAAAAAAAATTTGAATTAGCAAAAAAAAAAAATCTGAATTAGCAAAAAAAAATTAGAAAAAAAAATTTGAATTAGCAAAAAAAAAAAAATCTGAATTAGCAAAAAAAAAAAAAAATTAGAAAAAAATATAGGAAAAAAAATCTGAATTAGCAAAAAAAAAAAAAAAATCTGAATTAGCAAAAAAAAAAAAAGTTAGCAAAAAAAAAATAATTAGCAAAAAAAAACAAAAAAAATTAGAAACAAAAATCTGAATTAGCAAAAAAAAATTAGAAAAAAAAAATTAGCAAAAAAAATTGGAAAAAAAAATTAGAAAAAAAAATCTGAATTAGCAAAAAAAAAAAAATCTGAATTAGCAAAAAACAAAAAAAAAATTAGAAAAAAAATCTGAATTAGAAAAAAAAAAAAAAAATCTGGATTAACAAATAATTAGAAAAATTAGAAAAAAAAATCTGAATTACCAAAAAAAAAAAATTAGAAAAAAAAATTAGCAAAAAAAATTGGAAAAAAAAATTAGAAAAAAAATCTGAATTAGCAAAAAAAAAAAAAATCTGAATTAGCAAAAAACAAAAAAAAATTAGAAAAAAAATCTGAATTAGCAAAAAAATCTGAATTAGCAAAAAAAAATTAGAAAAAAAAATCTGAATTAGCAAAAAAAAAAAATTGGAAAAAAAAAAATTAGAAAAAAAAAATCTGAATTAGCAAAAAAAAAAAAAAAAATTAGAAAAAAAATAGAAAAAAAAATCTGAATTAGCAAAAAACAAAAAAAAAAACAAAAAAAATTAGGAAAAAACAAAAAAAATTAGAAGAAAAAAAATTAGCAAAAAAAAAATATGAATTAGCAAAAAAAAAAAATCTGAATTAAAAAAAAACAAAAAAAAATTAGAAAAAAAATCTGAATTTGCAAAAAAATCTGAATTAGCAAAAAAAAAAAATTAGAAAAAAAAATCTGAATTAGCAAAAAAAAAAATTGGAAAAAAAAATTAGAAAAAAAAAATCTGAATTAGCAAAAAAAAAAAAATTAGAAAAAATATTGAAAAAAAAAATCTGAATTAGCAAAAAAATATGAATTAGCAAAAAAAAAATCTGAATTAACAAAAAAAAAAAAAAAAATCTAAATTAGCAAAAAAAAAAAAAAAAAAATTTGAAAAAAAAATTAGAAAAAAAAATCGGAATTAGCAAAAAAATCTGAATTAGCAAAAAAAAAAACAAAAAAAACAAAAAAAAATCTGAATTAGCAAAAAAAAAAATTAGAAAAAAAAATCTGAATTAGCAAAATATCTGAAATAAAAAAAAAAATTAGAAAAAAAAATTTTGAATTAGCAAAAAAAAGAAAAAAAATTGGAAAAAAAATTAGCAAAAAAAAAAATTAGAAAAAAAAAATCTGAATTAAAAAAAAAAAAAATCTGCATTAGCAAAAAAAAAAAAAAAAAAATTAGCAAAAAAAAAATCTGAATTAGCAAAAAAAAAAAAAAAAAATTGGAAAAAAAAATTTGAATTAGCAAAAAAAAAAAAAAAATTAAAAAAAAAATCTGAATTAGCAAAAAAAAAAAAAAATTTGAATTAGCAAAATAAAATTAGAAAAAAAAATCTGAATTAGCAAAAAAAAAAAAAATCTGAATTAGCAAAAAAATAAAAAAAAAAATTAGAAAAAAAAAAATAGACAAAAAAATCTGAATTAGCAAAAAAAAAATCTGAATTAGCAAAAAAAAAAAAAAAATTGAATTAGAAAAAAAAAAAATCTGAATTAGGAAAAAAAAATGGAAAAAAAATTTGAATTAGCAAAAAAAAAAATCTGAATTAGCAAAAAAAATTAGAAAAAAATAGGAAAAAAAATCTGAATTAGCAAAAAAAAAAAAAAAAAAATTGGAAAAAAAAAGAAATTAGCAAAAAAAAATCTGAATAGCAAAAAATAAATAAAAGTTAGCAAAAAAAAAATTAGCAAAAAAAAAACAAAAAAAAATAGAAAAAAAAATCTGAATTAGAAAAAAAAAAAAATTAGCAAAAAAAATTAGCAAAAAAAATTGTAAAAAAAAAATCTGAATTAGCAAAAAAAAAATCTGAATTAGCAAAAAACAAAAAAAAATTAGAAAAAAAATCTGAATTAGCAAAAAAATCTGAATTAGCAAAAAAAAAAATCTGAATTAGCAATAAAAAAAAAAATTAGAAAAAAAATCTGAATTAGCAAAAAAAAAATTAGAAAAAAAATTAGCAAAAAAAATTGGAAAAAAAAATCTGAATTAGCAAAAAAAAAATCTGAATTATCAAAAAAAAAAATTAGAAAAAAAAATTTGAATTAGCAAAAAAAAATCTGAATTTGCAAAAAAAAAAAAAAATTAGAAACAAAATAGAAAAAAAATCTGAATTAGCAAAAAAAAAAAAAATTGAATTAGCAAAAAAAAAAAAAAAAATTGAATTAGCAAAAAAAAATAAAAAATCTGAATTAGCAAAAAAACAAAAAAAAATTAGAAAAAAAAATAGACAAAAAAAATCTGAATTAGCAAAAAAAAATGGAAAAAAAAAGAAATTAGCAAAAAAAAATAAAAATTAGCAAAAAAAACAAAAAAAATTAGAAAAAAAAATCTGAATTAGCAAAAAAAAAAAATAGAAAAAAAAATTAGAAAAAAAATTTGAATTAGCAAAAAAAAATCTGAATTATCAAAAAAAAAAATTAGAAAAAAAAATTGAATTAGCAAAAAAAAAAAAAAAAATTAGAAAAAAAAATAGAAAAAAATAATCTGAATTAGAAAAAAAAAAAAATTAGAAAAGAAATCTGAATTAGCAAAAAAAAAATTAGAAAAAAAAAATTAGCAAAAGACAAAAAATCTGAATTAGCAAAAAAAAAAATTGGAAAAAAAATTAAAAAAAAAAATCTGAATTTGCAAAAAACAAAAAAAAATTAGAAAAAAAAATCTGAATTAGCAAAAAAAAACTGAATTAGCAAAAAAAAAACAAAAAAAAAATTAGAAAAAAAAATCTGAATTAACAAAAAAAAAAAAAATCTAAATTAGCGAAAAAAAAAACAAAAAATTAGAAAAAAAAAATCGGAGTTAGCAGAAAAATCTGAATTAGCAAAAAAAAAACAAAAAAAAATCTGAATTAGCAAAAAAAAAAAAATTAGAAAAAAAAAATCTGAATTAGCAAAAAATCTGAATGAAAAAAAAATTAGAAAAAAAATTTGAATTAGCAAAAAAAGAAAAAAAAAATGGAAAAAAAAATTAGCAAAAAAAAAAATAAAAAAAAAATCTGAATTAAAAAAAAAAAAAAAAAATCTGAATTAGCAAAAAATTAGAAAAAAAAATCTGAATTAGCAAAAAAAAATTTGAATTAGCAAAAAAAAAAAAATCTGAATTGCAAAAAAAAAAAAAAAATTAGCAAAAAACAAATAGAAAAAAAAATCTGAATTAGCAAAAAAAATAAATAAAAAAATTGGAAAAAAAATTAGAAAATTTTTTTTTGAATTAGCAAAAAAAATTAGAAAAAAAATCTGAATTAGCAAAAAAAAAAAATCTGAATTAGCAAAAAAAAAAAATTAGAAAAAAAATCTGAATTAGCAAAAAAAAAAAATTGGAAAAAAAAATTTTGAATTAGCAAAAAAAAAAAATTGAATTAGCAAAAAAAAAAAATCTGAATTAGCAAAAAGAACAAAAAAAAAATTAGAAAAAAAAATTAGAAAAAAAAAATTTGAATTAGCAAAAAAAAATCTGAATTATCAAAAAAAAAATTAGAAAAAAAAATTAGAAAAAAAAAATTTGAATTAGCAAAAAAAAAATCTGAATTAGCAAAAAAAAAAAAAAAAAAATTAGAAATAAAAATAGAAAAAAAATCTGAATTAGCAAAAAAAAAAAAAATTAGAAAAGAAATCTGAATTAGCAAAAAAAAAATTAGGAAAAAAAAATTAGCAAAAGACAAAAAATCTGAATTAGCAAAAAAAAAAAAAAAATAGAAAAAAAAATCTGAATTAGCAAAAAAAAAAAATCTGAATTAGCAAAAAAAAAAAATTAGAAAAAAAAATCTGAATTAGCAAAAAAAAAAAAAATTGGAAAAAAAAAATTTGAATTAGCAAAAAAAAAAAAAAAATTGAATTAGCAAAAAAAAAAAATCTGAATTAGCAAAAAGAACAAAAAAAAAATTAGAAAAATAATAGACAAAAAAATCTGAATTAGCAAAAAAAAAAAAAAATTAGAAAAAAAAAAATCTGAATTAGCAAAAAAAAAAAAAGAAAATTGAATTAGCAAAAAAACATTAGAAGAAAAAAATCTGAATTAGCAAAAAAAAAAATCTGAATTAGCAAAAAAAAATTGGAAAAAAAATTAGAAAAAAAAATAGAAAAAAAAATCTGAATTAGCAAAAAAAAAAAAAATTTGAATTAGCAAAAAAAAAAAAAAATTTTTGAATTAGCAAAAAAAAAAAAAAAAAATCTGAATTAGCAAAAAAACAAAAAAAAAAATTTAAAAAAAAATAGACAAAAAAATCTGAATTAGCAAAAAAAAAAAAATCTGAATTAGCAAAAAAAAAAAAAAAATTAGCAAAAAAAAAATTAGCAAAAAAAAAAATTAGCAAAAAAAAAACAAAAAAAATAGAAAAAAAAATCTGAATTAGCAAAAAAAAAAATTAGAAAAAAAAAATTTGAATTAGCAAAAAAAAAAAAATCTGAATTAGCAAAAAAAAATTTGAATTAGCAAAAAAAAAAAAAATCTGAATTAGCAAAAAAAAAAAAAAAAATAGACAAAAAATTGGGAAAAAAAATCTGAATTAGCAAAAAAAAAAAATTAGCAAAAAAAAATCTGAATTAGCAAAAAAAAATAAAAGTTAGCAAAAAAAAAAATTAGCAAAAAAAAAACAAAAAAAATTAGAAAAAAAAATCTGAATTAGCAAAAAAAAAAAATTAGAAAAAAACTTAGCAAAAAAAATTAGAAAAAAAAATCTGAATTAGCAAAAAAAAAAAAAAACTGAATTAGCAAAAAACAAAAAAAAAATTTGAAAAAAATCTGAATTAGCAAAAAAAAAAAAAAAAAAAATATATATATATATATTTTATATTTATAGAAAAAAAATTAGCAAAAGACAAAAAATCTGAATTAGCAAAAAAAAAAAAAAATTGGAAAAAAAATTAGAAAAAAAAAATCTGAATTAGCAAAAAACAAAAAAAAATAGAAAAAAATATCTGAATTAACAAAAAAAAAACTGAATTAGCAAAAAAAAAAAACAAAAAAAAAATTAGGAAAAAAATCTGAATTAGCAAAAAGAAAAAATTGGAAAAAAAATAGAAAAAAAAAATCTGAATTAGCAAAAAAAAAAACAAAATTAGAAAAAAAATAGAAAAAAAAATCTGAATTAGCAAAAAAAAAACAAAAAAAATTAGAAAAAAACAAAAAAAAAATAGAAAAAAAAATTAGCAAAAAAAAAAAATATGAATTAGCAAAAAAAAAAAAAAAAAAAAAAAAAAAAAATAGAAAAAAAAAATCTGAATTAGCAAAAAAAAAAAAAATCTGAATTAGCAAAAAACAAAAAAAAATTAGAAAAAAAAATCTGAATTAGCAAAAAAAAAAAAAAATCTGAATTACCAAAAAAAAAAAAATAAAATTAGAAAAAAAAAATCTGAATTAGCAAAAAAAAACAAAAAAAAAATTAGAAAAAAAATCTGAATTAGCAAAAAAAAAAAAAATAGAAAAAAAAATCTGAACTAGCAAAAAAAAAAATCAGAAAAAAAAAATTAGCAAAAAACGAAAATCTGAATTAGCAAAAAACAAAAAAAAAATTAGAAAAAAAAAAACTGAATTAGCAAAAAAAAATCTGAATTAGCAAAAAAAAAAACAAAAAAAAATTAGAAAAAAAATCTGAATTAGCAAAAAAAAAAATGGAAAAAAAAATTAGAATAAAAAAAAATCTGAATTAGCAAAAAAAAAAATCTGAATTAGCAAAAAAAAAAAAATAGAAAAAAAATCTGAATTAGCAAAAAAATCTAATTTAGCAAAAAAAAAAAATCTGAATTAGCAAAAAAAATAAAAAATTAGAAAAACAAATAGAAGAAAAAATCTGAATTAGCAAAAAAAAAAAAAAAATAAAAAATCTGAATTAGCAAAAAAAAAAAAAATTAGCAAAAAAAAAAACAAAAAAAAACTGAATTAGCAAAAAAAAAAAAAATTAGAAAAAAAATTAACAAAAAAAAAAAATCTGAATTAGCAAAAAAAAAAAAAAAAAAATTGGAAAAAAAAAATTTGAAAAAAAAAATCTGAATTAGCAAAAAAAAAATCTGAATTAGCAGAAAACAAAAAAAATCTGAATTAGCAAAAAAAAAAATCTGAATTAGCAAAAAAAAAAAATCTGAATTAGCAAAAAAAAAAAATTAGAAAAAAAAAATCTGAATTAGCAAAAAAAAACAAAAAAAAATCTGAATTAGCAAAAAAAAAAAAAAAAAAAAAAAAAAAAAAAAAAAATTAGAAACAAAATCTGAATTAGCAAAAAAAAAAAAATCTGAATTAGCAAAAAAAAAAAAAAAAAAAAAAAAAAAAAAAAAAAAAAAATTAGAAAAAAAAAATAGGAAAGAAATCTGAATTAGCAAAAAAAAAAAAAAAAATCTGAATTAGCAAAAAAATAAAAAAAAAATTAGAAAAAAAAAAATAGACAAAAAAATCTGAATTAGCAAAAAAAAAAAGAAATTAGCAAAAAAAAAAAAATCTGAATTAGCAAAAAAAAAAAAAATTGAATTAGAAAAAAAAAAAAATCTGAATTAGGAAAAAAAAATGGAAAAAAAATTTGAATTAGCAAAAAAAAAAATCTGAATTAGCAAAAAAAAAATTAGAAAAAAATAGGAAAAAAATCTGAATTAGCAAAAAAAAAAAAAAAAAAAAATTGGAAAAAAAAGAAATTAGCAAAAAAAAATCTGAATTAGCAAAAAATAAATAAAAGTTAGCAAAAAAAAAATTAGCAAAAAAAAACAAAAAAAAATAGAAAAAAAAATCTGAATTAGCAAAAAAAAAAAATTAGAAAAAAAAATTAGCAAAAAAAATTGTAAAAAAAAAATCTGAATTAGCAAAAAAAAAATCTGAATTAGCAAAAAACAAAAAAAAATTAGAAAAAAAATCTGAATTAGCAAAAAAATCTGAATTAGCAAAAAAAAAAAATCTGAATTAGCAATAAAAAAAAAAAAATTAGAAAAAAAATCTGAATTAGCAAAAAAAAAATTAGAAAAAAAAATTAGCAAAAAAAATTGGAAAAAAAAATCTGAATTAGCAAAAAAAAAATCTGAATTATCAAAAAAAAAAATTAGAAAAAAAAAATTTGAATTAGCAAAAAAAAAATCTGAATTTGCAAAAAAAAAAAAAAATTAGAAACAAAATAGAAAAAAAATCTGAATTAGCAAAAAAAAAAAAAAATTGAATTAGCAAAAAAAAAAAAAAAAAATTGAATTAGCAAAAAAAAATAAAAAATCTGAATTAGCAAAAAAACAAAAAAAAATTAGAAAAAAAAATAGACAAAAAAATCTGAATTAGCAAAAAAAAAAAATGGAAAAAAAAAGAAATTAGCAAAAAAAAAATCTGAATTAGCAAAAAAAAAATAAAAATTAGCAAAAAAAAACAAAAAAAATTAGAAAAAAAAATCTGAATTAGCAAAAAAAAAAAAAATAGAAAAAAAATTAGAAAAAAAAAATTGAATTAGCAAAAAAAAATCTGAATTATCAAAAAAAAAAAATTAGAAAAAAAAATTGAATTAGCAAAAAAAAAAAAAAAATTAGAAAAAAAAATAGAAAAAATAATCTGAATTAGAAAAAAAAAAAAAAATTAGAAAAGAAATCTGAATTAGCAAAAAAAAAATTAGAAAAAAAAAATTAGCAAAAGACAAAAAATCTGAATTAGCAAAAAAAAAAATTGGAAAAAAAATTAGAAAAAAAAATCTGAATTTGCAAAAAACAAAAAAAAATTAGAAAAAAAAATCTGAATTAGCAAAAAAAAACTGAATTAGCAAAAAAAAAACAAAAAAAAAATTAGAAAAAAAAATCTGAATTAACAAAAAAAAAAAAATCTAAATTAGCGAAAAAAAAAACAAAAAATTAGAAAAAAAAAATCGGAGTTAGCAGAAAAATCTGAATTAGCAAAAAAAAAAACAAAAAAAATCTGAATTAGCAAAAAAAAAAAAAATTAGAAAAAAAAAATCTGAATTAGCAAAAAATCTGAATGAAAAAAAAATTAGAAAAAAAATTTGAATTAGCAAAAAAAGAAAAAAAAATGGAAAAAAAAATTAGCAAAAAAAAAAATAAAAAAAAAATCTGAATTAAAAAAAAAAAAAAAAAAATCTGAATTAGCAAAAAAAAAAAAAAAAAAAAAAAATTAGAAAAAAAAATCTGAATTAGCAAAAAAAAATTTGAATTAGCAAAAAAAAAAAAAATTAAAAAAAAAAATCTGAATTAGCAAAAAAAAAAAAAAAATTAGCAAAAAACAAATAGAAAAAAAAATCTGAATTAGCAAAAAAAAAAAAAGAAAATTGAATTAGCAAAAAAACATTAGAAGAAAAAAATCTGAATTAGCAAAAAAAAAAAATCTGAATTAGCAAAAAAAAATTGGAAAAAAAATTAGAAAAAAAAAATAGAAAAAAAAATCTGAATTAGCAAAAAAAAAAAAAATTTGAATTAGCAAAAAAAAAAAAAAATTTTTGAATTAGCAAAAAAAAAAAAAAAAAATCTGAATTAGCAAAAAAACAAAAAAAAAAATTTAAAAAAAAATAGACAAAAAAATCTGAATTAGCAAAAAAAAAAAAAATCTGAATTAGCAAAAAAAAAAAAAAAAATTAGCAAAAAAAAAAATTAGCAAAAAAAAAAATTAGCAAAAAAAAAACAAAAAAAAATAGAAAAAAAAATCTGAATTAGCAAAAAAAAAAATTAGAAAAAAAAAATTTGAATTAGCAAAAAAAAAAAAATCTGAATTAGCAAAAAAAAATTTGAATTAGCAAAAAAAAAAAAATCTGAATTAGCAAAAAAAAAAAAAAAATAGACAAAAAATTGGGAAAAAAAATCTGAATTAGCAAAAAAAAAAAATTAGCAAAAAAAAATCTGAATTAGCAAAAAAAAATAAAAGTTAGCAAAAAAAAAATTAGCAAAAAAAAAACAAAAAAAATTAGAAAAAAAAATCTGAATTAGCAAAAAAAAAAAATTAGAAAAAAACTTAGCAAAAAAAATTAGAAAAAAAAATCTGAATTAGCAAAAAAAAAAAAAAAACTGAATTAGCAAAAAACAAAAAAAAAATTTGAAAAAAAATCTGAATTAGCAAAAAAAAAAAAAAAAAATATATATATATATATATTTTATATTTATAGAAAAAAAATTAGCAAAAGACAAAAAATCTGAATTAGCAAAAAAAAAAAAAAAATTGGAAAAAAAATTAGAAAAAAAAAATCTGAATTAGCAAAAAACAAAAAAAAATAGAAAAAAATATCTGAATTAACAAAAAAAAAACTGAATTAGCAAAAAAAAAAAACAAAAAAAAAATTAGAAAAAAAATCTGAATTAGCAAAAAGAAAAAATTGGAAAAAAAATAGAAAAAAAAAATCTGAATTAGCAAAAAAAAAAACAAAATTAGAAAAAAAATAGAAAAAAAAATCTGAATTAGCAAAAAAAAAACAAAAAAAATTAGAAAAAAACAAAAAAAAAATAGAAAAAAAAATTAGCAAAAAAAAAAAATATGAATTAGCAAAAAAAAAAAAAAAAAAAAAAAAAAAAAAAAAAATAGAAAAAAAAAATCTGAATTAGCAAAAAAAAAAAAAATCTGAATTAGCAAAAAACAAAAAAAAATTAGAAAAAAAAATCTGAAATAGCAAAAAAAAAAAAAAATCTGAATTACCAAAAAAAAAAAAATAAAATTAGAAAAAAAAAATCTGAATTAGCAAAAAAAAACAAAAAAAAAATTAGAAAAAAAATCTGAATTAGCAAAAAAAAAAAAAATAGAAAAAAAAATCTGAACTAGCAAAAAAAAAAATTAGAAAAAAAAAATTAGCAAAAAACGAAAATCTGAATTAGCAAAAAACAAAAAAAAAATTAGAAAAAAAAAAACTGAATTAGCAAAAAAAAATCTGAATTAGCAAAAAAAAAACAAAAAAAAATTAGAAAAAAAATCTGAATTAGCAAAAAAAAAAATGGAAAAAAAAATTAGAATAAAAAAAAATCTGAATTAGCAAAAAAAAAAATCTGAATTAGCAAAAAAAAAAAAATAGAAAAAAAATCTGAATTAGCAAAAAAATCTAATTTAGCAAAAAAAAAAAATCTGAATTAGCAAAAAAAAAAAAAAAATTAGAAAAACAAATAGAAGAAAAAATCTGAATTAGCAAAAAAAAAAAAAAAATAAAAAATCTGAATTAGCAAAAAAAAAAAAAATTAGCAAAAAAAAAACAAAAAAAAACTGAATTAGCAAAAAAAAAAAAAATTAGAAAAAAAATTAACAAAAAAAAAAAATCTGAATTAGCAAAAAAAAAAAAAAAAAAATTGGAAAAAAAAAATTTGAAAAAAAAATCTGAATTAGCAAAAAAAAAAATCTGAATTAGCAGAAAACAAAAAAAATCTGAATTAGCAAAAAAAAAAATCTGAATTAGCAAAAAAAAAAATCTGAATTAGCAAAAAAAAAAAATTAGAAAAAAAAAATCTGAATTAGCAAAAAAAAACAAAAAAAAATCTGAATTAGCAAAAAAAAAAAAAAAAAAAAAAAAAAAAAAAAAAAATTAGAAACAAAATCTGAATTAGCAAAAAAAAAAAAAAAATCTGAATTAGCAAAAAAAAAAAAAAAAAAAAAAAAAAAAAAAAAAAAAAAAATTAGAAAAAAAAATAGGAAAGAAATCTGAATTAGCAAAAAAAAAAAAAAAAATCTGAATTAGCAAAAAAATAAAAAAAAAATTAGAAAAAAAAAAATAGACAAAAAAATCTGAATTAGCAAAAAAAAAAAGAAATTAGCAAAAAAAAAAAAATCTGAATTAGCAAAAAAAAAAAAAATTGAATTAGAAAAAAAAAAAAAATCTGAATTAGGAAAAAAAAATGGAAAAAAAATTTGAATTAGCAAAAAAAAAAATCTGAATTAGCAAAAAAAAAATTAGAAAAAAATAGGAAAAAAATCTGAATTAGCAAAAAAAAAAAAAAAAAAAAATTGGAAAAAAAAGAAATTAGCAAAAAAAAATCTGAATTAGCAAAAAATAAATAAAAGTTAGCAAAAAAAAAATTAGCAAAAAAAAACAAAAAAAAATAGAAAAAAAAATCTGAATTAGCAAAAAAAAAAAATTAGAAAAAAAAATTAGCAAAAAAAATTGTAAAAAAAAAATCTGAATTAGCAAAAAAAAAATCTGAATTAGCAAAAAACAAAAAAAAATTAGAAAAAAAATCTGAATTAGCAAAAAAATCTGAATTAGCAAAAAAAAAAAATCTGAATTAGCAATAAAAAAAAAAAAATTAGAAAAAAAAATCTGAATTAGCAAAAAAAAAATTAGAAAAAAAAATTAGCAAAAAAAATTGGAAAAAAAAATCTGAATTAGCAAAAAAAAAATCTGAATTATCAAAAAAAAAAATTAGAAAAAAAAAATTTGAATTAGCAAAAAAAAAATCTGAATTTGCAAAAAAAAAAAAAAATTAGAAACAAAATAGAAAAAAAATCTGAATTAGCAAAAAAAAAAAAAAATTGAATTAGCAAAAAAAAAAAAAAAAAATTGAATTAGCAAAAAAAAATAAAAAATCTGAATTAGCAAAAAAACAAAAAAAAATTAGAAAAAAAAATAGACAAAAAAATCTGAATTAGCAAAAAAAAAAAATGGAAAAAAAAAGAAATTAGCAAAAAAAAAATCTGAATTAGCAAAAAAAAAATAAAAATTAGCAAAAAAAAACAAAAAAAATTAGAAAAAAAAATCTGAATTAGCAAAAAAAAAAAAATAGAAAAAAAAATTAGAAAAAAAAAATTGAATTAGCAAAAAAAAATCTGAATTATCAAAAAAAAAAAATTAGAAAAAAAAATTGAATTAGCAAAAAAAAAAAAAAAATTAGAAAAAAAAAAAAAAATTAGAAAAGAAATCTGAATTAGCAAAAAAAAAATTAGAAAAAAAAAATTAGCAAAAGACAAAAAATCTGAATTAGCAAAAAAAAAAATTGGAAAAAAAATTAGAAAAAAAAATCTGAATTTGCAAAAAACAAAAAAAAATTAGAAAAAAAAATCTGAATTAGCAAAAAAAAACTGAATTAGCAAAAAAAAAACAAAAAAAAAATTAGAAAAAAAAATCTGAATTAACAAAAAAAAAAAAATCTAAATTAGCGAAAAAAAAAACAAAAAATTAGAAAAAAAAAATCGGAGTTAGCAGAAAAATCTGAATTAGCAAAAAAAAAAACAAAAAAAATCTGAATTAGCAAAAAAAAAAAAATTAGAAAAAAAAAATCTGAATTAGCAAAAAATCTGAATGAAAAAAAAATTAGAAAAAAAATTTGAATTAGCAAAAAAAGAAAAAAAAAATGGAAAAAAAAATTAGCAAAAAAAAAAATAAAAAAAAAATCTGAATTAAAAAAAAAAAAAAAAAAATCTGAATTAGCAAAAAAAAAAAAAAAAAAAAAAAATTAGAAAAAAAAATCTGAATTAGCAAAAAAAAATTTGAATTAGCAAAAAAAAAAAAAAATTAAAAAAAAAAATCTGAATTAGCAAAAAAAAAAAAAAAATTAGCAAAAAACAAATAGAAAAAAAAATCTGAATTAGCAAAAAAAAAAAATAAAAAAATTGGAAAAAAAATTAGAAAATTTTTTTTTTGAATTAGCAAAAAAAATTAGAAAAAAAATCTGAATTAGCAAAAAAAAAAAAATCTGAATTAGCAAAAAAAAAAAATTAGAAAAAAAATCTGAATTAGCAAAAAAAAAAAAATTGGAAAAAAAAATTTTGAATTAGCAAAAAAAAAAAATTGAATTAGCAAAAAAAAAAAAATCTGAATTAGCAAAAAAAAAAATCTGAATTAGCAAAAAAAAAAATCTGAATTAGCAAAAAAAAAAAATTAGAAAAAAAAAATCTGAATTAGCAAAAAAAAACAAAAAAAATCTGAATTAGCAAAAAAAAAAAAAAAAAAAAAAAAAAAAAAATCGGAATTAGCAAAAAAAAAAAAAAAAAAAAAAAAAAAAAAAAAAAAAAATTAGAAAAAAAAATAGGAAAGAAATCTGAATTAGCAAAAAAAAAAAAAAAAATCTGAATTAGCAAAAAAATAAAAAAAAAATTAGAGAAAAAAAATAGACAAAAAAATCTGAATTAGCAAAAAAAAAAAAATCTGAATTAGCAAAAAAAAAAAAATTGAATTAGAAAAAAAAAAAATCTGAATTAGGAAAAAAAAATGGAAAAAAAATTTGAATTAGCAAAAAAAAAAATCTGAATTAGCAAAAAAAAAATTAGAAAAAAATAGGAAAAAAATCTGAATTAGCAAAAAAAAAAAAAATTGGAAAAAAAAGAAATTAGCAAAAAAAAATCTGAATTAGCAAAAAATAAATAAAAGTTAGCAAAAAAAAAATTAGCAAAAAAAAAACAAAAAAAAATAGAAAAAAAAATCTGAATTAGCAAAAAAAAAAATTAGAAAAAAAAATTAGCAAAAAAAATTGTAAAAAAAAAATCTGAATTAGCAAAAAAAAAATCTGAATTAGCAAAAAACAAAAAAAAATTAGAAAAAAAATCTGAATTAGCAAAAAAATCTGAATTAGCAAAAAAAAAATCTGAATTAGCAATAAAAAAAAAAATTAGAAAAAAAAATCTGAATTAGCAAAAAAAAAATTAGAAAAAAAAATTAGCAAAAAAAATTGGAAAAAAAAATCTGAATTAGCAAAAAAAAAATCTGAATTATCAAAAAAAAAAATTAGAAAAAAAAAATTTGAATTAGCAAAAAAAAAATCTGAATTTGCAAAAAAAAAAAAAAAATTAGAAACAAAATAGAAAAAAAATCTGAATTAGCAAAAAAAAAAAAAAATTGAATTAGCAAAAAAAAAAAAAAAAATTGAATTAGCAAAAAAAAATAAAAAATCTGAATTAGCAAAAAAACAAAAAAAAATTAGAAAAAAAAATAGACAAAAAAATCTGAATTAGCAAAAAAAAAAAATGGAAAAAAAAAGAAATTAGCAAAAAAAAAATCTGAATTAGCAAAAAAAAAATAAAAATTAGCAAAAAAAAACAAAAAAAATTAGAAAAAAAAATCTGAATTAGCAAAAAAAAAAAATAAAAAAAAAAATTAGAAAAAAAAATTGAATTAGCAAAAAAAAATCTGAATTATCAAAAAAAAAAAATTAGAAAAAAAAATTGAATTAGCAAAAAAAAAAAAAAAATTAGAAAAAAAAATAGAAAAAATAATCTGAATTAGAAAAAAAAAAAAATTAGAAAAGAAATCTGAATTAGCAAAAAAAAAATTAGAAAAAAAAAATTAACAAAAGACAAAAAATCTGAATTAGCAAAAAAAAAAATTGGAAAAAAAATTAGAAAAAAAAATCTGAATTTGCAAAAAACAAAAAAAAATTAGAAAAAAAAATCTGAATTAGCAAAAAAAAACTGAATTAGCAAAATAAAAACAAAAAAAAAATTAGAAAAAAAAATCTGAATTAACAAAAAAAAAAAAATCTAAATTAGCGAAAAAAAAAACAAAAAATTAGAAAAAAAAAATCGGAGTTAGCAGAAAAATCTGAATTAGCAAAAAAAAAAACAAAAAAAAATCTGAATTAGCAAAAAAAAAAAATTAGAAAAAAAAAATCTGAATTAGCAAAAAATCTGAATGAAAAAAAAATTAGAAAAAAAATTTGAATTAGCAAAAAAAGAAAAAAAAAATGGAAAAAAAAATTAGCAAAAAAAAAAATAAAAAAAAAATCTGAATTAAAAAAAAAAAAAAAAAATCTGAATTAGCAAAAAAAAATTAGAAAAAAAAATCTGAATTAGCAAAAAAAAATTTGAATTAGCAAAAAAAAAAAAAATTAAAAAAAAAAATCTGAATTAGCAAAAAAAAAAAAAAAAATTAGCAAAAAACAAATAGAAAAAAAAATCTGAATTAGCAAAAAAAAAAAATAAAAAAATTGGAAAAAAAATTAGAAATTTTTTTTTTTGAATTAGCAAAAAAAATTAGAAAAGAAATCTGAATTAGCAAAAAAAAAAAATCTGAATTAGCAAAAAAAAAAAATTAGAAAAAAAATCTGAATTAGCAAAAAAAAAAAATTGGAAAAAAAAATTTTGAATTAGCAAAAAAAAAAAATTGAATTAGCAAAAAAAAAAAAAATCTGAATTAGCAAAAAGAACAAAAAAAAAATTAGAAAAAAAAATTAGAAAAAAAAAATTTGAATTAGCAAAAAAAAATCTGAATTATCAAAAAAAAAATTAGAAAAAAAAATTAGAAAAAAAAAATTTGAATTAGCAAAAAAAAAAATCTGAATTAGCAAAAAAAAAAAAAAAAAATTAGAAATAAAAATAGAAAAAAAATCTGAATTAGCAAAAAAAAAAAAAATTAGAAAAGAAATCTGAATTAGCAAAAAAAAAATTAGGAAAAAAAAATTAGCAAAAGACAAAAAATCTGAATTAGCAAAAAAAAAAAAAATAGAAAAAAAAATCTGAATTAGCAAAAAAAAAAATCTGAATTAGCAAAAAAAAAAAAAATTAGAAAAAAAAATCTGAATTAGCAAAAAAAAAAAAAATTGGAAAAAAAAAATTTGAATTAGCAAAAAAAAAAAAAATATTGAATTAGCAAAAAAAAAAAATCTGAATTAGCAAAAAGAACAAAAAAAAAATTAGAAAAATAATAGACAAAAAAATCTGAATTAGCAAAAAAAAGAAAAAATCTGAATTAGCAAAAAAAAAAAAAGAAAATTGAATTAGCAAAAAAACATTAGAAGAAAAAAATCTGAATTAGCAAAAAAAAAAAATCTGAATTAGCAAAAAAAAATTGGAAAAAAAATTAGAAAAAAAAATAGAAAAAAAAATCTGAATTAGCAAAAAAAAAAAAAATTTGAATTAGCAAAAAAAAAAAAAAATTTTTGAATTAGCAAAAAAAAAAAAAAAAAATCTGAATTAGCAAAAAAACAAAAAAAAAATTTTTAAAAAAAATAGACAAAAAAATCTGAATTAGCAAAAAAAAAAAAATCTGAATTAGCAAAAAAAAAAAAAAAATTAGCAAAAAAAAAAATTAGCAAAAAAAAAACAAAAAAAATAGAAAAAAAAATCTGAATTAGCAAAAAAAAAATTAGAAAAAAAAAATTTGAATTAGCAAAAAAAAAAAAATCTGAATTAGCAAAAAAAAAATTTGAATTAGCAAAAAAAAAAAAAATCTGAATTAGCAAAAAAAAAAATAAAAATTAGACAAAAAATTGGGAAAAAAAATCTGAATTAGCAAAAAAAAAAAATTAGCAAAAAAAAATCTGAATTAGCAAAAAAAAATAAAAGTTAGCAAAAAAAAAATTAGCAAAAAAAAAACAAAAAAAATTAGAAAAAAAAATCTGAATTAGCAAAAAAAAAAAAATTAGAAAAAAACTTAGCAAAAAAAATTAGAAAAAAAAATCTGAATTAGCAAAAAAAAAAAAAAACTGAATTAGCAAAAAACAAAAAAAAAATTAGAAAAAAAATCTGAATTAGCAAAAAAAAAAAAAAATATATATATATATATATTTTATATTTATAGAAAAAAAATTAGCAAAAGACAAAAAATCTGAATTAGCAAAAAAAAAAAAAAAAATTGGAAAAAAAATTAGAAAAAAAAAATCTGAATTAGCAAAAAACAAAAAAAAATAGAAAAAAATATCTGAATTAACAAAAAAAAAACTGAATTAGCAAAAAAAAAAAACAAAAAAAAAATTAGAAAAAAAATCTGAATTAGCAAAAAGAAAAAATTGGAAAAAAAATAGAAAAAAAAAATCTGAATTAGCAAAAAAAAAAACAAAATTAGAAAAAAAATAGAAAAAAAAATCTGAATTAGCAAAAAAAAAAAATTAGCAAAAAAAAACAAAAAAAATTAGAAAAAAACAAAAAAAAAATAGAAAAAAAATTAGCAAAAAAAAAAATATGAATTAGCAAAAAAAAAAAAAAAAAAAAAAAAAAAAAAAAAAAAATAGAAAAAAAAAATCTGAATTAGCAAAAAAAAAAAAAAAATCTGAATTAGCAAAAAACAAAAAAAAATTAGAAAAAAAAATCTGAATTAGCAAAAAAAAAAAAAAATCTGAATTACCAAAAAAAAAAAAATAAAATTAGAAAAAAAAAATCTGAATTAGCAAAAAAAAACAAAAAAAAAATTAGAAAAAAAATCTGAATTAGCAAAAAAAAAAAAAATAGAAAAAAAAATCTGAACTAGCAAAAAAAAAATTAGAAAAAAAAAATTAGCAAAAAACGAAAATCTGAATTAGCAAAAAACAAAAAAAAAATTAGAAAAAAAAAACTGAATTAGCAAAAAAAAATCTGAATTAGCAAAAAAAAAACAAAAAAAAATTAGAAAAAAAATCTGAATTAGCAAAAAAAAAATGGAAAAAAAAATTAGAATAAAAAAAAATCTGAATTAGCAAAAAAAAAAAATAGAAAAAAAATCTGAATTAGCAAAAAAATCTAATTTAGCAAAAAAAAAAATCTGAATTAGCAAAAAAAAAAAAAAAATTAGAAAAACAAATAGAAGAAAAAATCTGAATTAGCAAAAAAAAAAAAAAATAAAAAATCTGAATTAGCAAAAAAAAAAAAAATTAGCAAAAAAAAAACAAAAAAAAACTGAATTAGCAAAAAAAAAAAAATTAGAAAAAAAAATTAACAAAAAAAAAAAATCTGAATTAGCAAAAAAAAAAAAAAAAAAATTGGAAAAAAAAAATTTGAAAAAAAAAATCTGAATTAGCAAAAAAAAAAATCTGAATTAGCAGAAAACAAAAAAAAATCTGAATTAGCAAAAAAAAAAATCTGAATTAGCAAAAAAAAAAATCTGAATTAGCAAAAAAAAAAAATTAGAAAAAAAAAATCTGAATTAGCAAAAAAAAACAAAAAAAATCTGAATTAGCAAAAAAAAAAAAAAAAAAAAAAAAAAAAAATTAGAAAAAAAAATCTGAATTAGCAAAAAAAAAAAAAAATCTGAATTAGCAAAAAAAAAAAAAATTAGAAAAAAAAATAGGAAAGAAATCTGAATTAGCAAAAAAAAAAAAAAAAATCTGAATTAGCAAAAAAATAAAAAAAAAATTAGAAAAAAAAAATAGACAAAAAAATCTGAATTAGCAAAAAAAAAAGAAATTAGCAAAAAAAAAAAAATCTGAATTAGCAAAAAAAAAAAAATTGAATTAGAAAAAAAAAAAAAATCTGAATTAGGAAAAAAAAATGGAAAAAAAATTTGAATTAGCAAAAAAAAAAATCTGAATTAGCAAAAAAAAAATCTGAATTAGCAAAAAACAAAAAAAAATTAGAAAAAAAATCTGAATTAGCAAAAAAATCTGAATTAGCAAAAAAAAAAAATCTGAATTAGCAATAAAAAAAAAAAAATTAGAAAAAAAAATCTGAATTAGCAAAAAAAAAATTAGAAAAAAAAATTAGCAAAAAAAATTGGAAAAAAAAATCTGAATTAGCAAAAAAAAAATCTGAATTATCAAAAAAAAAAATTAGAAAAAAAAAATTTGAATTAGCAAAAAAAAAATCTGAATTTGCAAAAAAAAAAAAAAATTAGAAACAAAATAGAAAAAAAATCTGAATTAGCAAAAAAAAAAAAAAATTGAATTAGCAAAAAAAAAAAAAAAAAATTGAATTAGCAAAAAAAAATAAAAAATCTGAATTAGCAAAAAAACAAAAAAAAATTAGAAAAAAAAATAGACAAAAAAATCTGAATTAGCAAAAAAAAAAAATGGAAAAAAAAAGAAATTAGCAAAAAAAAAATCTGAATTAGCAAAAAAAAAATAAAAATTAGCAAAAAAAAACAAAAAAAATTAGAAAAAAAAATCTGAATTAGCAAAAAAAAAAAAATAGAAAAAAAAATTAGAAAAAAAAAATTGAATTAGCAAAAAAAAATCTGAATTATCAAAAAAAAAAAATTAGAAAAAAAAATTGAATTAGCAAAAAAAAAAAAAAATTAGAAAAAAAAATAGAAAAAATAATCTGAATTAGAAAAAAAAAAAAAAATTAGAAAAGAAATCTGAATTAGCAAAAAAAAAATTAGAAAAAAAAAATTAGCAAAAGACAAAAAATCTGAATTAGCAAAAAAAAAAATTGGAAAAAAAATTAGAAAAAAAAATCTGAATTTGCAAAAAACAAAAAAAAATTAGAAAAAAAAATCTGAATTAGCAAAAAAAAACTGAATTAGCAAAAAAAAAACAAAAAAAAAATTAGAAAAAAAAATCTGAATTAACAAAAAAAAAAAAATCTAAATTAGCGAAAAAAAAAACAAAAAATTAGAAAAAAAAAATCGGAGTTAGCAGAAAAATCTGAATTAGCAAAAAAAAAAACAAAAAAAATCTGAATTAGCAAAAAAAAAAAAATTAGAAAAAAAAATCTGAATTAGCAAAAAATCTGAATGAAAAAAAAATTAGAAAAAAAATTTGAATTAGCAAAAAAAGAAAAAAAAAATGGAAAAAAAAATTAGCAAAAAAAAAAATAAAAAAAAAATCTGAATTAAAAAAAAAAAAAAAAAAATCTGAATTAGCAAAAAAAAAAAAAAAAAAAAAAATTAGAAAAAAAAATCTGAATTAGCAAAAAAAAATTTGAATTAGCAAAAAAAAAAAAAATTAAAAAAAAAATCTGAATTAGCAAAAAAAAAAAAAAAATTAGCAAAAAACAAATAGAAAAAAAAATCTGAATTAGCAAAAAAAAAAAATAAAAAAATTGGAAAAAAAATTAGAAATTTTTTTTTTTGAATTAGCAAAAAAAATTAGAAAAAAAATCTGAATTAGCAAAAAAAAAAAAATCTGAATTAGCAAAAAAAAAAAATTAGAAAAAAAATCTGAATTAGCAAAAAAAAAAAAATTGGAAAAAAAAATTTTGAATTAGCAAAAAAAAAAAATTGAATTAGCAAAAAAAAAAAAATCTGAATTAGCAAAAAAAAAAATCTGAATTAGCAAAAAAAAAAATCTGAATTAGCAAAAAAAAAAAATTAGAAAAAAAAAATCTGAATTAGCAAAAAAAAACAAAAAAAAATCTGAATTAGCAAAAAAAAAAAAAAAAAAAAAAAAAAAAAAAATCGGAATTAGCAAAAAAAAAAAAAAAAAAAAAAAAAAAAAAAAAAAAAAATTAGAAAAAAAAATAGGAAAGAAATCTGAATTAGCAAAAAAAAAAAAAAAAATCTGAATTAGCAAAAAAATAAAAAAAAAATTAGAGAAAAAAAATAGACAAAAAAATCTGAATTAGCAAAAAAAAAAAAATCTGAATTAGCAAAAAAAAAAAAAATTGAATTAGAAAAAAAAAAAATCTGAATTAGGAAAAAAAAATGGAAAAAAAATTTGAATTAGCAAAAAAAAAAATCTGAATTAGCAAAAAAAAAATTAGAAAAAAATAGGAAAAAAATCTGAATTAGCAAAAAAAAAAAAAATTGGAAAAAAAAGAAATTAGCAAAAAAAAATCTGAATTAGCAAAAAATAAATAAAAGTTAGCAAAAAAAAAATTAGCAAAAAAAAAACAAAAAAAAATAGAAAAAAAAATCTGAATTAGCAAAAAAAAAAATTAGAAAAAAAAATTAGCAAAAAAAATTGTAAAAAAAAAATCTGAATTAGCAAAAAAAAAATCTGAATTAGCAAAAAACAAAAAAAAATTAGAAAAAAAATCTGAATTAGCAAAAAAATCTGAATTAGCAAAAAAAAAATCTGAATTAGCAATAAAAAAAAAAAATTAGAAAAAAAAATCTGAATTAGCAAAAAAAAAATTAGAAAAAAAAATTAGCAAAAAAAATTGGAAAAAAAAATCTGAATTAGCAAAAAAAAAATCTGAATTATCAAAAAAAAAAATTAGAAAAAAAAAATTTGAATTAGCAAAAAAAAAATCTGAATTTGCAAAAAAAAAAAAAAAATTAGAAACAAAATAGAAAAAAAATCTGAATTAGCAAAAAAAAAAAAAAATTGAATTAGCAAAAAAAAAAAAAAAATTGAATTAGCAAAAAAAAATAAAAAATCTGAATTAGCAAAAAAACAAAAAAAAATTAGAAAAAAAAATAGACAAAAAAATCTGAATTAGCAAAAAAAAAAAATGGAAAAAAAAAGAAATTAGCAAAAAAAAAATCTGAATTAGCAAAAAAAAAATAAAAATTAGCAAAAAAAAACAAAAAAAATTAGAAAAAAAAATCTGAATTAGCAAAAAAAAAAAATAAAAAAAAAAATTAGAAAAAAAAATTGAATTAGCAAAAAAAAATCTGAATTATCAAAAAAAAAAAATTAGAAAAAAAAATTGAATTAGCAAAAAAAAAAAAAAATTAGAAAAAAAAATAGAAAAAATAATCTGAATTAGAAAAAAAAAAAAATTAGAAAAGAAATCTGAATTAGCAAAAAAAAAATTAGAAAAAAAAAATTAACAAAAGACAAAAAATCTGAATTAGCAAAAAAAAAAATTGGAAAAAAAATTAGAAAAAAAAATCTGAATTTGCAAAAAACAAAAAAAAATTAGAAAAAAAAATCTGAATTAGCAAAAAAAAACTGAATTAGCAAAATAAAAACAAAAAAAAAATTAGAAAAAAAAATCTGAATTAACAAAAAAAAAAAAATCTAAATTAGCGAAAAAAAAAACAAAAAATTAGAAAAAAAAAATCGGAGTTAGCAGAAAAATCTGAATTAGCAAAAAAAAAAACAAAAAAAAATCTGAATTAGCAAAAAAAAAAAATTAGAAAAAAAAAATCTGAATTAGCAAAAAATCTGAATGAAAAAAAAATTAGAAAAAAAATTTGAATTAGCAAAAAAAGAAAAAAAAAATGGAAAAAAAAATTAGCAAAAAAAAAAATAAAAAAAAAATCTGAATTAAAAAAAAAAAAAAAAAATCTGAATTAGCAAAAAAAAAAAAAAAAAAAAAAAATTAGAAAAAAAAATCTGAATTAGCAAAAAAAAATTTGAATTAGCAAAAAAAAAAAAAATTAAAAAAAAAAATCTGAATTAGCAAAAAAAAAAAAAAAAATTAGCAAAAAACAAATAGAAAAAAAAATCTGAATTAGCAAAAAAAAAAAATAAAAAAATTGGAAAAAAAATTAGAAATTTTTTTTTTTGAATTAGCAAAAAAAATTAGAAAAGAAATCTGAATTAGCAAAAAAAAAAAATCTGAATTAGCAAAAAAAAAAAATTAGAAAAAAAATCTGAATTAGCAAAAAAAAAAAATTGGAAAAAAAAATTTTGAATTAGCAAAAAAAAAAAATTGAATTAGCAAAAAAAAAAAAAATCTGAATTAGCAAAAAGAACAAAAAAAAAATTAGAAAAAAAAATTAGAAAAAAAAAATTTGAATTAGCAAAAAAAAATCTGAATTATCAAAAAAAAAATTAGAAAAAAAAATTAGAAAAAAAAAATTTGAATTAGCAAAAAAAAAAATCTGAATTAGCAAAAAAAAAAAAAAAAAATTAGAAATAAAAATAGAAAAAAAATCTGAATTAGCAAAAAAAAAAAAAATTAGAAAAGAAATCTGAATTAGCAAAAAAAAAATTAGGAAAAAAAAATTAGCAAAAGACAAAAAATCTGAATTAGCAAAAAAAAAAAAAATAGAAAAAAAAATCTGAATTAGCAAAAAAAAAAATCTGAATTAGCAAAAAAAAAAAAAATTAGAAAAAAAAATCTGAATTAGCAAAAAAAAAAAAAATTGGAAAAAAAAAATTTGAATTAGCAAAAAAAAAAAAAATATTGAATTAGCAAAAAAAAAAAATCTGAATTAGCAAAAAGAACAAAAAAAAAATTAGAAAAATAATAGACAAAAAAATCTGAATTAGCAAAAAAAAGAAAAAATCTGAATTAGCAAAAAAAAAAAAAGAAAATTGAATTAGCAAAAAAACATTAGAAGAAAAAAATCTGAATTAGCAAAAAAAAAAAAAATTTGAATTAGCAAAAAAAAAAAAAAATTTTTGAATTAGCAAAAAAAAAAAAAAAAATCTGAATTAGCAAAAAAACAAAAAAAAAAATTTTAAAAAAAATAGACAAAAAAATCTGAATTAGCAAAAAAAAAAAAATCTGAATTAGCAAAAAAAAAAAAAAATTAGCAAAAAAAAAAATTAGCAAAAAAAAAACAAAAAAAATAGAAAAAAAAATCTGAATTAGCAAAAAAAAAATTAGAAAAAAAAAATTTGAATTAGCAAAAAAAAAAAAATCTGAATTAGCAAAAAAAAAATTTGAATTAGCAAAAAAAAAAAAAATCTGAATTAGCAAAAAAAAAAATAAAAATTAGACAAAAAATTGGGAAAAAAAATCTGAATTAGCAAAAAAAAAAAATTAGCAAAAAAAAATCTGAATTAGCAAAAAAAAATAAAAGTTAGCAAAAAAAAAAATTAGCAAAAAAAAAACAAAAAAAATTAGAAAAAAAAATCTGAATTAGCAAAAAAAAAAATTAGAAAAAAACTTAGCAAAAAAAATTAGAAAAAAAAATCTGAATTAGCAAAAAAAAAAAAAAACTGAATTAGCAAAAAACAAAAAAAAAATTAGAAAAAAAATCTGAATTAGCAAAAAAAAAAAAAAATATATATATATATATATTTTATATTTATAGAAAAAAAATTAGCAAAAGACAAAAAATCTGAATTAGCAAAAAAAAAAAAAAAATTGGAAAAAAAATTAGAAAAAAAAAATCTGAATTAGCAAAAAACAAAAAAAAATAGAAAAAAATATCTGAATTAACAAAAAAAAAACTGAATTAGCAAAAAAAAAAAACAAAAAAAAAATTAGAAAAAAAATCTGAATTAGCAAAAAGAAAAAATTGGAAAAAAAATAGAAAAAAAAAATCTGAATTAGCAAAAAAAAAAACAAAATTAGAAAAAAAATAGAAAAAAAAATCTGAATTAGCAAAAAAAAAAAATTAGCAAAAAAAAACAAAAAAAATTAGAAAAAAACAAAAAAAAAATAGAAAAAAAATTAGCAAAAAAAAAAAATATGAATTAGCAAAAAAAAAAAAAAAAAAAAAAAAAAAAAAAAAAAATAGAAAAAAAAAATCTGAATTAGCAAAAAAAAAAAAAAAAATCTGAATTAGCAAAAAACAAAAAAAAATTAGAAAAAAAAATCTGAATTAGCAAAAAAAAAAAAAAATCTGAATTACCAAAAAAAAAAAAATAAAATTAGAAAAAAAAAATCTGAATTAGCAAAAAAAAACAAAAAAAAAATTAGAAAAAAAATCTGAATTAGCAAAAAAAAAAAAAAATAGAAAAAAAAATCTGAACTAGCAAAAAAAAAATTAGAAAAAAAAAATTAGCAAAAAACGAAAATCTGAATTAGCAAAAAACAAAAAAAAAATTAGAAAAAAAAAAACTGAATTAGCAAAAAAAAATCTGAATTAGCAAAAAAAAAACAAAAAAAAATTAGAAAAAAAATCTGAATTAGCAAAAAAAAAATGGAAAAAAAAATTAGAATAAAAAAAAATCTGAATTAGCAAAAAAAAAAAAATAGAAAAAAAATCTGAATTAGCAAAAAAATCTAATTTAGCAAAAAAAAAAATCTGAATTAGCAAAAAAAAAAAAAAAATTAGAAAAACAAATAGAAGAAAAAATCTGAATTAGCAAAAAAAAAAAAAATAAAAAATCTGAATTAGCAAAAAAAAAAAAAATTAGCAAAAAAAAAACAAAAAAAAACTGAATTAGCAAAAAAAAAAAAAATTAGAAAAAAAAATTAACAAAAAAAAAAAATCTGAATTAGCAAAAAAAAAAAAAAAAAAATTGGAAAAAAAAAATTTGAAAAAAAAAATCTGAATTAGCAAAAAAAAAAATCTGAATTAGCAGAAAACAAAAAAAAATCTGAATTAGCAAAAAAAAAAATCTGAATTAGCAAAAAAAAAAATCTGAATTAGCAAAAAAAAAAAATTAGAAAAAAAAAATCTGAATTAGCAAAAAAAAACAAAAAAAATCTGAATTAGCAAAAAAAAAAAAAAAAAAAAAAAAAAAAAATTAGAAAAAAAAATCTGAATTAGCAAAAAAAAAAAAAAATCTGAATTAGCAAAAAAAAAAAAAAATTAGAAAAAAAAATAGGAAAGAAATCTGAATTAGCAAAAAAAAAAAAAAAATCTGAATTAGCAAAAAAATAAAAAAAAAATTAGAAAAAAAAAATAGACAAAAAAATCTGAATTAGCAAAAAAAAAAGAAATTAGCAAAAAAAAAAAAATCTGAATTAGCAAAAAAAAAAAAATTGAATTAGAAAAAAAAAAAAAATCTGAATTAGGAAAAAAAAATGGAAAAAAAATTTGAATTAGCAAAAAAAAAAATCTGAATTAGCAAAAAAAAAATTAGAAAAAAATAGGAAAAAAATCTGAATTAGCAAAAAAAAAAAAAAAAAAAAATTGGAAAAAAAAGAAATTAGCAAAAAAAAATCTGAATTAGCAAAAAATAAATAAAAGTTAGCAAAAAAAAAATTAGCAAAAAAAAAACAAAAAAAAATAGAAAAAAAAATCTGAATTAGCAAAAAAAAAAAAATTAGAAAAAAAAATTAGCAAAAAAAATTGTAAAAAAAAAATCTGAATTAGCAAAAAAAAAAATCTGAATTAGCAAAAAACAAAAAAAAATTAGAAAAAAAATCTGAATTAGCAAAAAAATCTGAATTAGCAAAAAAAAAAATCTGAATTAGCAATAAAAAAAAAAAAAATTAGAAAAAAAAATCTGAATTAGCAAAAAAAAAATTAGAAAAAAAAATTAGCAAAAAAAATTGGAAAAAAAAAATTAGAAAAAAAAATCTGAATTAGCAAAAAAAAAATCTGAATTATCAAAAAAAAAAATTTGAATTAGCAAAAAAAAAATCTGAATTTGCAAAAAAAAAAAAAAAAAATTAGAAACAAAATAGAAAAAAAATCTGAATTAGCAAAAAAAAAAAAAATTGAATTAGCAAAAAAAAAAAAAAAAAAAATTGAATTAGCAAAAAAAAATAAAAAATCTGAATTAGCAAAAAAACAAAAAAAAATTAGAAAAAAATAGACAAAAAAATCTGAATTAGCAAAAAAAAAAAATGGAAAAAAAAGAAATTAGCAAAAAAAAAATCTGAATTAGCAAAAAAAAAAATAAAAATTAGCAAAAAAAAAACAAAAAAAATTAGAAAAAAAAATCTGAATTAGCAAAAAAAAAAAAATAGAAAAAAAAATTAGAAAAAAAAAATTGAATTAGCAAAAAAAAATCTGAATTATCAAAAAAAAAAAAATTAGAAAAAAATTGAATTAGCAAAAAAAAAAAAAAATTAGAAAAAAAATAGAAAAAATAATCTGAATTAGAAAAAAAAAAAAAAAAAATTAGAAAAGAAATCTGAATTACCAAAAAAAAAATTAGAAAAAAAAAATTAGCAAAAGACAAAAAATCTGAATTAGCAAAAAAAAAAAATTGGAAAAAAAATTAGAAAAAAAAATCTGAATTTGCAAAAAACAAAAAAAAAATTAGAAAAAAAAATCTGAGTTAGCAAAAAAAAACTGAATTAGCAAAAAAAAAACAAAAAAAAAATTAGAAAAAAAAATCTGAATTAACAAAAAAAAAAAAAAATCTAAATTAGCGAAAAAAAAAAACAAAAAATTAGAAAAAAAAAAATCGGAGTTAGCAGAAAAATCTGAATTAGCAAAAAAAAAAAACCAAAAAAAATCTGAATTAGCAAAAAAAAAAATTAGAAAAAAAAAATTAGAAAAAAAATTTGAATTAGCAAAAAAAGAAAAAAAAATTGGAAAAAAAAATTAGCAAAAAAAAAAAATAAAAAAAAAATCTGAATTAAAAAAAAAAAAAAAAAAATAGAAAAAAAATCTGAATTAGCAAAAAAAATTTGAATTAGCAAAAAAAAAAAAAATAAAAAAAAAAAATCTGAATTAGCAAAAAAAAAAAAAAAATTAGCAAAAAACAAATAGAAAAAAAAATCTGAATTAGCAAAAAAAAAAAATAAAAAAATTGGAAAAAAAATTAGAAAATTTTTTTTTTGAATTAGCAAAAAAAAATTAGAAAAAAAATCTGAATTAGCAAAAAAAAAAAAATCTGAATTAGCAAAAAAAAAAAATTAGAAAAAAAATCTGAATTAGCAAAAAAAAAAAATTGGAAAAAAAATTTTGAATTAGCAAAAAAAAAAAAATCTGAATTAGCAAAAAGAACAAAAAAAAAATTAGAAAAAAAAATTAGAAAAAAAAAATTTGAATTAGCAAAAAAAAACCTGAATTATCAAAAAAAAAATTAGAAAAAAAAATTAGAAAAAAAAAATTTGAATTAGCAAAAAAAAAAATCTGAATTAGCAAAAAAAAAAAAAAAAAATTAGAAATAAAAATAGAAAAAAATCTGAATTAGCAAAAAAAAAAAAAAAATTAGAAAAGAAATCTGAATTAGCAAAAAAAAAAATTAGGAAAAAAATTAGCAAAAGACAAAAAATCTGAATTAGCAAAAAAAAAAAAAATAGAAAAAAAAAATCTGAATTAGCAAAAAAAAAAAATCTGAATTAGCAAAAAAAAAAAAAATTAGAAAAAAAAATCTGAATTAGCAAAAAAAAAAAAATTGGAAAAAAAAAATTTGAATTAGCAAAAAAAAAAAAAAAATTGAATTAGCAAAAAAAAAAATCTGAATTAGCAAAAAGAACAAAAAAAAAATTAGAAAAATAATAGACAAAAAAATCTGAATTAGCAAAAAAAAAAAAAAAATTAGAAAAAAAAAAAATCTGAATTAGCAAAAAAAAAAAAAGAAAATTGAATTAGCAAAAAAACATTAGAAGAAAAAAATCTGAATTAGCAAAAAAAAAAATCTGAATTAGCAAAAAAAAATTGGAAAAAAAATTAGAAAAAAAAATAGAAAAAAAAATCTGAATTAGCAAAAAAAAAAAAATTTGAATTAGCAAAAAAAAAAAAAAAAATTTTGAATTAGCAAAAAAAAAAAAAAAAAAAATCTGAATTAGCAAAAAAACAAAAAAAAAAAATTTTAAAAAAAATAGACAAAAAAATCTGAATTAGCAAAAAAAAAAAAAAAAAATCTGAATTAGCAAAAAAAAAAAAAAATTAGCAAAAAAAAAAATTAGCAAAAAAAAAACAAAAAAAATAGAAAAAAAAATCTGAATTAGCAAAAAAAAAAATAGAAAAAAAAAATTTGAATTAGCAAAAAAAAAAAAAATCTGAATTAGCAAAAAAAAAATTTGAATTAGCAAAAAAAAAAAAAATCTGAATTAGCAAAAAAAAAAATAAAAATTAGACAAAAAATTGGGAAAAAAAATCTGAATTAGCAAAAAAAAAAAAATTAGCAAAAAAAAAATCTGAATTAGCAAAAAAAAATAAAAGTTAGCAAAAAAAAATTAGCAAAAAAAAAACAAAAAAAATTAGAAAAAAAAATCTGAATTAGCAAAAAAAAAAATTAGAAAAAAAATTAGCAAAAAAAAATTGGAAAAAAAATTAGAAAAAAAAATCTGAATTAGCAAAAAAAAAAAAAACTGAATTAGCAAAAAACAAAAAAAAAATTAGAAAAAAAATCTGAATTAGCAAAAAAAAAAAAAATATATATATATATTTTATATTTATAGAAAAAAAATTAGCAAAAGACAAAAAATCTGAATTAGCAAAAAAAAAAAAAAATTGGAAAAAAAATTAGAAAAAAAAATCTGAATTAGCAAAAAACAAAAAAAAATATAAAAAAATATCTGAATTAACAAAAAAAAACTGAATTAGCAAAAAAAAAACAAAAAAAAAATTAGAAAAAAAAATCTGAATTAGCAAAAAGAAAAAATTGGAAAAAAAAATAGAAAAAAAAAATCTGAATTAGCAAAAAAAAAAAAAATTAGAAAAAAAATAGAAAAAAAAATCTGAATTAGCAAAAAAAAAAAAATTAGCAAAAAAAAAACAAAAAAAATTAGAAAAAAACAAAAAAAATAGAAAAAAAAATTAGCAAAAAAAAAAAAATATGAATTAGCAAAAAAAAAAAAAAAAAAAAATTGGAAAAAAAAATTAGAAAAAAAAAATCTGAATTAGCAAAAAAAAAAAATCTGAATTAGCAAAAAAAAACAAAAAAAAAATTAGAAAAAAAATCTGAATTAGCAAAAAAAAAAAAAAATAAAAAAAAAATCTGAACTAGCAAAAAAAAAATTAGAAAAAAAAAAATTAGCAAAAAACGAAAATCTGAATTAGCAAAAAACAAAAAAAAAATTAGAAAAAAAAAATCTGAATTAGCAAAAAAAAATCTGAATTAGCAAAAAAAAAACAAAAAAAAATTAGAAAAAAATCTGAATTAGGAAAAAAAAAAATGGAAAAAAAAATTAGAAAAAAAAAATCTGAATTAGCAAAAAAAAAAATCTGAATTAGCAAAAAAAAAAAAAAATAGAAAAAAAATCTGAATTAGCAAAAAAATCTAATTTAGCAAAAAAAAAAATCTGAATTAGCAAAAAAAAAAAAAAATTAGAAAAACAAATAGAAGAAAAAATCTGAATTAGCAAAAAAAAAAAAAATAAAAAATCTGAATTAGCAAAAAAAAAAAAAATTAGCAAAAAAAAACAAAAAAAAACTGAATTAGCAAAAAAAAAAAAAAATTAGAAAAAAAATTAACAAAAAAAAAAAATCTGAATTAGCAAAAAAAAAAAAAAAAAAATTGGAAAAAAAAAATTTGAAAAAAAAATCTGAATTAGCAAAAAAAAAAATCTGAATTAGCAGAAAACAAAAAAATCTGAATTAGCAAAAAAAAAAATCTGAATTAGCAAAAAAAAAAAATTAGAAAAAAAAATCTGAATTAGCAAAAAAAAACAAAAAAAAATCTGAATTAGCAAAAAAAAAAAAAAAAAAAAAAAAAAAAAAAAAAAAAAAAAATAGAAAAAAAATCTGAATTAGCAAAAAAAAAAAAATCTGAATTAGCAAAAAAAAAAAAAAAAAAATTAGAAAAAAAAATAGGAAAGAAATCTGAATTAGCAAAAAAAAAAAAAAAAATAGAAAAAAAATCTGAACTAGCAAAAAATAAAAAAAAATTAGCAAAAAACGAAAATCTGAATTAGCAAAAACAAAAAAAAATTACAAAAAAAATCTGAATTAGCAAAAAAAAAAAAATCTGAATTAGCAAAAAAAAAAAAATTAGCAAAAAAAAAAAAAAAAAAAATTGGAAAAAAAAATTAGAAAAAAAAAGTTTGAATTAGCAAAAAAAAAATCTGAATTAGCAAAAAAAAAATAAAAATTAGCAAAAAACAAATAGAAAAAAAATCTGAATTAGCAAAAAAAAAAAATAAAAAAAATTGGAAAAAAAAATTAGAAAAAAAAATTAGAAAAAAAATCTGAATTAGCAAAAAAAAAATCTGAATTAGCAAAAAAAAAATAAAAATTAGAAAAAAAATCTGAATTAGCAAAAAAAAAAAAAATTGGAAAAAAAAATTTGAATTAGCAAAAAAAAAAAAATCTGAATTAGCAAAAAGAACAAAAAAAAATTAGAAAAATAATAGACAAAAAAATCTGAATTAGCAAAAAAAAAAATTAGAAAAAAAGAAATTAGCAAAAAAAATCTGAATTAGCAAAAAAAAATAAAAATTAGCAAAAAAAAATTAGCAAAAAAAAAAACAAAAAAAAATAGAAAAAAAAATCTGAATAGCAAAAAAAAAAAAAAAATATTGGAAAAAAAAATTAGAAAAAAAAATTTGAATTAGCAAAAAAAAAATCTGAATTAGCAAAAAAAAAATTAGAAAAAAAAATTTGAATTAGCAAAAAAAAAAATCTGAATTAGCAAAAAAAAAAAAATAGAAACAAATATAGGAAAAAAATCTGAATTAGCAACAAAAAAAAAAAAAATCTGAATTAGCAAAAAAAAAAAGTTAGCAAAAAAAAATAATTAGCAAAAAAAAAACAAAAAAAAATCTGAATTAGCAAAAAAAAAAAAAAAATAGAAAAAAAAATTAGCAAAAAAATTGGAAAAAAAAATTAGAAAAAAAAATCTGAATAAGCAAAAAAAAAAAAAATCTGAATTAGCAAAAAACAAAAAAAAAAAATTAGAAAAAAAAATCTGAATTAGCAAAAAAAAAAAATTAGAAAAAAAAAATCTGAATTAGCAAAAAAAAAAAAAATTAGAAAAAAAATTAGCAAAAAAAATTGGAAAAAAAAATTAGAAAAAAAATCTGAATTAGCAAAAAAAAAAAATCTGAATTAGCAAAAAAAAAAAAATTAGAAAAAAAAAATCTGAATTACCAAAAAACAAAAAAAAATTAGCAAAAAAAAACAAAAAAAATAAGAAAAAAACAAAAAAAATTAGAAAAAAAAATTAGCAAAAAAAAATCTGAATTAGCAAAAAAAACATCTGAATTAACAAAAAAAAAAATTGGGAAAAAATTAGAAAACAAAAATCTGAATTAGCAAAAAACAAAAAAAAATTAGAAAAAAAAATCTGAATTAGCAAAAAAAAACTGAATTAGCAAAAAAAACAAACAAAAAAAAAATTAGAAAAAAAAAATCTGAATTAGCAAAAAAAAAATCTGAATTAGCAAAAAAAAAAAAATCTGAATTAACAAAAAAAAAAAAATTTGAAAAAAAAATTAGAAAAAAAAATCGGAATTAGCAAAAAAAAACAAAAAAAAAATCTGAATTAGCAAAAAAAAAATTAGAAAAAAAATCTGAATTAGCAAAATATCTGAATGAAAAAAAAATTAGAAAAAAAAATTAAATTAGCAAAAAAAGAAAAAAAATTGGGAAAAAAAATTAGCAAAAAAAAATTAGAAAAAAAAATCTGAATTAAAAAAAAAAAAAAAAAATCTGAATTAGCAAAAAAAAAATTAGCAAAAAAAAATCTGAATTAGCAAAAAAAAAAAAAAAAAAATTTGGAAAAAAAATTAGAAAAAAAAAATTTGAATTAGCAAAAAAAAAAAAAAAAAATTAAAAATAAAAATCTGAATTAGCAAAAAAAAAAAAAAAAATTAAAAATAAAAATTTGAATTAGCAAAAAAAAAAAAAATTAGCAAAAAACAAATAGAAAAAAAAAATTGGAAAAAAAAAATTAGAAAAAAAAAATCTGAATTAGCAAAAAAAAAAAAAAATCTGAATTAGCAAAAAACAAAAAAAAATTAGAACAAAAAAACTGAATTAGCAAAGAAAAAAAAAATCTGAATTACCAAAAAAAAAAAAAAAATCTGAATTACCAAAAAAAAAATAAAATTAGAAAAAAAAAATCTGAATTAGCAAAAAAAAAACAAATAAAAAATTAGAAAAAAAATCTGAATTAGCAAAAAAAAAAAAAATAGAAAAAAAAATCTGAACTAGCAAAAAAAAAAATTAGCAAAAAACGAAAATCTGAATTAGCAAAAAACAAAAAAAAAATTAGAAAAAAAATCTGAATTAGCAAAAAAAAATCTGAATTAGCAAAAAAAAACAAAAAAAATTAGAAAAAAAATCTGAATTAGCAAAAAAAAAAATGGAAAAAAAAATTAGAAAAAAAAAATCTGAATTAGCAAAAAAAAAAATCTGAATTAGCAAAAAAAAAAAAATAGAAAAAAAATCTGAATTAGCAAAAAAATCTAATTTAGCAAAAAAAAAAATCTGAATTAGCAAAAAAAAAAAAAAAATTAGAAAAACAAATAGAAGAAAAAATCTGAATTAGCAAAAAAAAATAAAAAATCTGAATTAGCAAAAAAAAAAAAAAATTAGCAAAAAAAAACAAAAAAAAACTGAATTAGCAAAAAAAAAAAATTAGAAAAAAAATTAACAAAAAAAAAAAAATCTGAATTAGCAAAAAAAAAAATTGGAAAAAAAAAATTGGAAAAAAAAAATTTGAAAAAAAAAATCTGAATTAGCAAAAAAAAAATCTGAATTAGCAGAAAACAAAAAAAATCTGAATTAGCAAAAAAAAAATCTGAATTAGCAAAAAAAAAAATCTGAATTAGCAAAAAAAAAAAATTAGAAAAAAAAATCTGAATTAGCAAAAAAAAAACAAAAAAAAATCTGAATTAGCAAAAAAAAAAAAAAAAAAAAAAAAAAAATAGAAAAAAAAATCTGAATTAGCAAAAAAAAAAAAAACTGAATTAGCAAAAAAAAAAAAAAAAAAAAAAAAAAAAAAAAAAAAATTAGAAAAAAAAATAGGAAAGAAATCTGAATTAGCAAAAAAAAAATCTGAACTAGCAAAAAAAAAAAAAATAAAAAAAAAAATTAGCAAAAAACGAAAATCTGAATTAGCAAAAACAAAAAAAAATTACAAAAAAAATCTGAATTAGCAAAAAAAAAAAAAATCTGAATTAGCAAAAAAAAAAAATTAGCAAAAAAAAAAAAAAATTGGAAAAAAAATTAGAAAAAAAAAGTTTGAATTAGCAAAAAAAAAATGAAAAAAAAAAATCTGAATTAGCAAAAAAAAAATAAAAATTAGCAAAAAACAAATAGGAAAAAAATCTGAATTAGCAAAAAAAAAAATAAAAAAAATTGGAAAAAAAAATTAGAAAAAAAAATTAGAAAAAAAATCTGAATTAGCAAAAAAAAATCTGAATTAGCAAAAAAAAAATAAAAATTAGAAAAAAAATCTGAATTAGCAAAAAAAAAAAAAATTGGAAAAAAAAATTTGAATTAGCAAAAAAAAAAAAAAATCTGAATTAGCAAAAAGAACAAAAAAAAATTAGAAAAATAATAGACAAAAAAATCTGAATTAGCAAAAAAAAAAATTAGAAAAAAAAAATCTGAATTAGCAAAAAAAAAAAAAAAAATTGAATTAGCAAAAAAAAATAGAAAAAAAATCGACAAAAAACTCTGAATTAGAAAAAAAAAAATTGAAAAAAAGAAATTAGCAAAAAAAATCTGAATTAGCAAAAAAAACTAAAAATTAGCAAAAAAAAAATTAGCAAAAAAAAAACAAAAAAAAATAGAAAAAAAAAATCTGAATAGCAAAAAAAAAAAAAATATTGGAAAAAAAAATTAGAAAAAAAAAATTTGAATTAGCAAAAAAAAAATCTGAATTAGCAAAAAAAAAATTGGAAAAAAAATTTGAATTAGCAAAAAAAAAAAAAATCTGAATTAGCAAAAAGAACAAAAAAAAAATTAGAAAAATAATAGACAAAAAAATCTGAATTAGCAAAAAAAAAAAAATTAGAAAAAAAAAATCTGAATTAGCAAAAAAAAAAAAAAAATTGAATTAGCAAAAAAAAATAGAAAAAAAATAGACAAAAAACTCTGAATTAGAAAAAAAAAAAATTGAAAAAAAGAAATTAGCAAAAAAAATCTGAATTAGCAAAAAAAAAATTAGCAAAAAAAAAACAAAAAAAAATAGAAAAAAAAAATCTGAATAGCAAAAAAAAAAAAAAATATTGGAAAAAAAAATTAGAAAAAAAAAATTTGAATTAGCAAAAAAAAATCTGAATTAGCAAAAAAAAAATTAGAAAAAAAAATTTGAATTAGCAAAAAAAAAAAATCTGAATTAGCAAAAAAAAAAAAATAGAAACAAATATAGGAAAAAAATCTGAATTAGCAACAAAAAAAAAAAATCTGAATTAGCAAAAAAAAAAGTTAGCAAAAAAAATTAATTAGCAAAAAAAAAACAAAAAAAATCTGAATTAGCAAAAAAAACAAAAATAGAAAAAAAAATTAGCAAAAAAATTTGAAAAAAAAATTAGAAAAAAAAATCTGAATAAGCAAAAAAAAAAAATCTGAATTAGCAAAAAACAAAAAAAAAATTAGAAAAAAAAATCTGAATTAGCAAAAAAAAAAAATTAGAAAAAAAAAATCTGAATTAGCAAAAAAAAAAAAATTAGAAAAAAAATTAGCAAAAAAAATTGGAAAAAAAAAATTAGAAAAAAAATCTGAATTAGCAAAAAACAAAAAAAAATTAGAAAAAAAATCTGAATTAGCAAAAAAATCTGAATTAGCAAAAAAAAAAAATTAGAAAAAAAAATCTGAATTAGCAAAAAAAAAAAAATTGGAAAAAAAAAATCTGAATTAGCAAAAAAAAAAAAATTAGAAAAAAAATAGAAAAAAAAATCTGAATTACCAAAAAACAAAAAAAAATTAGCAAAAAAAAACAAAAAAAATTAGAAAAAAACAAAAAAAATTAGAAAAAAAAATTAGCAAAAAAAAAATCTGAATTAGCAAAAAAAAAATCTGAATTAACAAAAAAAAAAAAAAAATTGGGAAAAAAAATTAGAAAAAAAAAATCTGAATTAGCAAAAAACAAAAAAAAATTAGAAAAAAAAATCTGAATTAGCAAAAAAAAACTGAATTAGCAAAAAAAACAAACAAAAAAAAAATTAGAAAAAAAAAAATCTGAATTAGCAAAAAAAAAATCTGAATTAGCAAAAAAAAAAAATCTGAATTAACAAAAAAAAAAAAATTTGAAAAAAAATTAGAAAAAAAATCGGAATTAGCAAAAAAATCTGAATTAGCAAAAAAAAAACAAAAAAAAAACAAAAAAAAATCTGAATTAGCAAAAAAAAAATTAGAAAAAAAATCTGAATTAGCAAAATATCTGAATGAAAAAAAAATTAGAAAAAAAAATTGAATTAGCAAAAAAAGAAAAAAAATTGGGAAAAAAAATTAGCAAAAAAAAAATTAGAAAAAAAAAATCTGAATTAAAAAAAAAAAAAAAAAATCTGAATTAGCAAAAAAAAAAAAATTAGCAAAAAAAAATCTGAATTAGCAAAAAAAAAAAAAAAAAATTGGAAAAAAAAAATTAGAAAAAAAAAATTTGAATTAGCAAAAAAAAAAAAAAAATTAAAAATAAAAATCTGAATTAGCAAAAAAAAAATTAAAAATAAAAATTTGATTTAGCAAAAAAAATAAAAAATTAGCAAAAAACAAATAGAAAAAAAATCTGAATTAACAAAAAAAAATAAAAAAATTGGAAAAAAAAATTAGAAAAAAAAATTTTTGAATTAGCAAAAAAAAATTAGAAAAAAAATCTGAATTAGCAAAAAAAAAATCTGAATTAGCAAAAAAAAAATAAAAATTAGAAAAAAAATCTGAATTAGCAAAAAAAAAAAAAAAAATTGGAAGAAAAAAATTGAATTAGCAAAAAAAAAAAAAATTTGAATTAGCAAAAAAAAAAAAATCTGAATTAGGAAAAAGAACAAAAAAAAATTAGAAAAATAATAGACCAAAAAATCTGAATTTGCAAAAATTAGAAAAAAAAATCTGAATTAGCAAAAAAAAAAAAAAAAAATTTGAATTAGCAAAATAAAATTAGAAAAAAAAATCTGAATTAGCAAAAAAAAAAAAATCTGAATTAGCAAAAAAAAATTGGAAAAAAAATTAGAAAAAAAAATAGAAAAAAAAATCTGAATTAGCAAAAAAAAAAATTTGAATTAGCAAAAAAAAAAAAAAAAATTGAATTAGCAAAAAAAAAAAAAATCTGAATTAGCAAAAAAACAAAAAAAAAAATTAGAAAAAAATAGACAAAAAAATCTGAATTAGCAAAAAAAAAAAAAAAAAAAAAATTGAAAAAAAAAGAAATTAGCAAAAAAAAAATCTGAATTAGCAAAAAAAAAAAAAATTAGCAAAAAAAAACAAAAAAAATTAGAAAAAAAATCTGAATTAGCAAAAAAAAAAAAAAAAAAATTGAATTAGCAAAAAAAAAAAAAATCTGAATTAGCAAAAAAAAAATTGGAAAAAAAATCTGAATTAGCAAAAAAAAAAATAAAAATTAGAAAAAAAAATAGGAAAAAAAATCTGAATTAGCAAAAAAAAATTGGAAAAAAAATTAGCAAAAAAAAACTGAATTAGCAAAAAAAAAAAAAAGTTAGCAAAAAAAAAATTAGCAAAAAAAAAAAACAAAAGAAATTAGAAAAAAAAAATCTGAATTAGCAAAAAAAAAATTAGAAAAAAAATTAGCAAAAAAAAATAGTAAAAAAAAAATTAGAAAAAAAAAATCTGAATTAGCAAAAAAAAAAATCTGAATTAGCAAAAAAATCTGAATTAGCAAAAAAAAAAAAAAAAAAATCTGAACTAGCAAAAAAAAAAAAATTAGAAAAAAAATTTGAATTAGCAAAAAAAAAAAATTAGAAAAAAAAATTAGCAAAAAAAATTGGAAAAAAAAAATTAAAAAAAAAAATCTGAATTAGCAAAAAAAAAATCTGAATTAGCAAAAAACAAAAAAAAATTAGAAAAAAAATCTGAATTAGCAAAAAAATCTGAATTAGCAAAAAAATCTGAATTAGCAAAAAAAAAAAAAAAATATATGAATTAGCGAAGAAAAAAAAAATCTGAATTAACAAAAAAAAAAAAAAAAAAAAAAAAAAAAAAAAAAAAAAAAAAAAAAATCTGAATTAGCAAAAAAAAAAAAAAAATTGAATTAGCAAAAAAATTAGAAAAAAGAAATCTGAATTAGCAAAAAAAAAAATCTGAATTAGCAAAAAAAAAAAATTGGAAAAAAAATTAGAAAAAAAAATAGAAAAAAAAATCTGAATTAGCAAAAAAAAGAAAAAATTGAATTAGCAAAAAAAAAAAATTAAATTTGAATTAGCAAAAAAAAGAAAAATCTGAATTAGCAAAAAAAAGAAAAAATCTGAATTAGCAAAAAAACAAAAAAAATTAGAAAAAAAATAGACAAAAAAATCTGAATTGCAAAAAAAAAAATGGAAAAAAAAGAAATTAGCAAAAAAACATCTGAATTAGCAAAAAAAAAAAAAAAATTAGCAAAAAAAAAAAACAAAAAAAAATTAGAAAAAAAAATCTGAATTAGCAAAAAAAAAATAAAAAAAAAATTATAAGAAAAAAAATTTGAATTAGCAAAAGAAAATCTGAATTATCAAAAAAAAAAAATTAGAAGAAAAAAATTTGAATTAGCAAAAAAAAAATCTGAATTAGCAAAAAACAAAAAAAAATTAGAAAAAAAAATCGGAATTAGCAAAAAAAAAAACTGAATTAGCAAAAAAATTAGAAAAAAAAATCTGAATTAACAAAAAAAAAAAAAATCTAAATTAGCAAAAAAAAAAAAAAAATTATCGGAATTAGCAAAAAAATCTGAATTAGCAAAAAAAAACAAAAAAAACAAAAAAAAATCTGAATTAGCAAAAAAAAAAATTAGAAAAAAAAATCTGAATTAGCAAAAAATCTGAATGAAAAAAAAATTAGAAAAAAAAATTTGAATTAGCAAAAAAAAAAAAAAAAATTGAAAAAGAAAATTAGCAAAAAAAAAAAAAATAAAAAAAAAATTAGAAAAAAAATCTGAGTTAAAAAAAAAAAAAAAAAACTGAATTAGCAAAAAAAAAAAAAAAAAAAATTGGAAAAAAAAATTTGAATTAGCAAAAAAAAAAAAAAAATTAAAAAAAAAAATCTGAATTAGCAAAAAAAAATAAAAATTAACAAAAAACAAATAGAAAAAAAATCTGAATTAGCAAAAAAAAAAAATCTGAATTAGCAAAAAAAAAATAAAAATTAGAAAAAAAAATCTGAATTAGCAAAAAAAAAAAAATTTGTATTAGCAAAAAAAAAAAATTTGAATTAGCAAAAAAAAAAAATCTGAATTAGCAAAAAGAACAAAAAAAAAATTAGAAAAATAATAGACAAAAAAATCTGAATTAGCAAAAAAAAAAAAAAATTAGATAAAAAAAATCTGAATTAGCAAAAAAAAAAAAAATCTGAATTAGCAAAAAAACAAGAAAAAAAATTAGAAAAAAAAATAGACAAATAAATCTGAATTAGCAAAAAAAAAAAAAAATTGGACAAAAAAAATTAGCAAAAAAAAAATCTGAATTAGCAAAAAAAAAAAAAAAATTAGCAAAAAAAAACAAAAAAAATCGAATTAGCAAAAAAAAAAAAAAAAAATTAGATAAAAAAATTTGAATAGCAAAAAAAAAATCTGAATTAGCAAAAAAAAAATTTGAATTAGCAAAAAAAAAAAAAAATCTGAATTAGCAAAAAAAAAAAAAATAAAAATTAGAAAAAAAATAGGGAAAAAAAATCTGAATTAGCAAAAAAAAAAAAAAATTGGAAAAAAAAAGAAATTAGCAAAAAAAAATCTGAATTAGCAAAAAAAAAAAAAAGTTAGCAAAAAAAAAACATTAGCAAAAAAAAACAAAAAAAATTAGAAAAAAAAATCTGAATTAGCAAAAAAAAAAAAAATTAGAAAAAAAATTAGCAAAAAAAATTGGAAAAAAAAATTAGAAAAAAAAATCTGAATTAGCAAACAAAAAAAATCTGAATTAGCAAAAACAAAAAAAATTAGAAAAAAAATCTGAATTAGCAAAAAAATCTGAATTAGCAAAAAAAAAAAAAAAAAAAAAAAATATATATATATATATATATATATATATATATATATATATCAATTAGCGAAGAAAAAAAAAAAAAAATCCGAATTAGCAAAAAAAAAACATTAGAAAAAAAATCTAAATTAGCAAAAAAAAAAGTTAGAAAAAAAATTACCAAAAGGCAAAAAATCTGAATTAGCAAAAAAAAAATTGGAAAAAAAATTAGAAAAAAAAAATCTGAATTAGCAAAAAACAAAAAAAAATTAGAGAAAAAAATCTGAATTAGCAAAAAAAAATGGATGGAAAAAAAATTAGAAAAAAAAATCTGAATTAGCAAAAAAAAAAAAAAAATTGGAAAAAAAAATTAGAAAAAAAAATCTGAATTAGCAAAAAAAAAAAAATTAGAAAAAAAGAGAAAAAAAAATCTGAATTAGCAAAAAAAAAAAAATTAGCAAAAAGAAAACAAAAAAAATTAGAAAAAAACAAAAAAAAATTAGCAAAAAAAAAAATCTGAATTAGCAAAAAAAAAAAATGGAAAAAAAATCTGAATTAGCAAAAAAAAAATCTGAATTAGCAAAAAACAAAAAAAATTAGAAAAAAAGTCTGAATTAGCAAAAAAAAAACAAAAAAAAATTAGAAAAAATCTGAATTAGCAAAAAAAAAAAAAATTAGAAAAAAAATCTGAATTAGCAAAAAAAAAAAAAATTAGCAAAAAAAAAACAAAAAAAATTAGAAAAAAACAAAAAAAAATTAGCAAAAAAAAAGTCTGAATTAGCAAAAAAAAAACAAAAAAAAAAATTAGAAAAAAAAATCTGAATTAGCAAAAAAAAAAAAAAAAATGGAAAAAAAATTAGAAAAAAAAAATCTGAATTAGCAAAAAAAAATTAGCAAAAAAAAATTAGCAAAAAAAATAACAAAAAAAATTAGAAAAAAAAATCTGAATTAGCAAAAAAAAAATTAGAAAAAAAATTAACAAAAAAAAAATCTGAATTAGCAAAAAAAACAATTAGAAAAAAAAATTTGAAAAAAAAAATCTGAATTAGCAAAAAAAAAAAAATTAGAAAAAAAGAGAAAAAAAAATCTGAATTAGCAAAAAAAAAAAAAATTAGCAAAAAAAAAAATCTGAATTAGCAAAAAAAAAAAAAAAATTGGAAAAAAAAATTAGAAAAATAAAAATCTGAATTAGCAAAAAAAAATGAAAATTAGAAGAAAAAAATAGAAAAAAAATCTGAATTAGCAGAAAAAAAATTGGAAAAAAAAATTAGAAAAAAAAAATTTGAATTAGCAAAAAAAAAAAAAAATCTGAATTAGCAAAAAAATAAAAATTAGAAAAAAATAGATAACAAAATCTGAATTAGCAAAAAATTGGAAAAAAAAAGAAATTAGCAAAAAAAAATCTGAATTAGCAAAAATAAAAATAAAAATTAGCAAAAAAAATAGACACAAAAATCTGAATTAGCAAAAAAATTAGAAAAAAAAAATTTGAATTAGCAAAAAAAAATTGGAAAAAAAAATTGAATTAGCAAAAAAAAAAAAAAAAATCTGAATTAGCAAAAAAAAAAAAAAAAAATTAGAAAAAAATCTGAATTAGCAAAAAAAAAAAAAAAAAAAAAAAACAAAAAAAAAAAAAATAGAAAAAAAATCTGAATTAGCAAAAAAAAAATCTGAATTAGCAAAAAAAAAAAAATTAGCAAAAGACAAAAAATCTGAATTAGCAAAAAAAAAGAAAAATTGGAAAAAAAAATTAGAAAAAAAAATCTGAATTAGCAAAAAGCAAAAAAAAATCTGAATTAGAAAAAAAAACTGAATTAGCAAAAAAAAAACAAAAAAAAAATAGAAAAAAAATCTGATTTAGCAAAAAAAAAAAAATTGGAAAAAAAATTAGAAAAAAAAAATAGAAAAAAAAATCTGAATTAGCAAAAAAAAAAAAAAAAAATTAGAAAAAAAAAATAGAAAAAAAATCTGAATTAGCAAAAAAAAAAAAATAGCAAAAAAAAAACAAAAAAAAATTAGAAAAAAAATCTGAATTAGCAAAAAAACAAAAAAAATTAGAAAAAAAAATTAGCAAAAAAAAATCTGAATTAGCAAAAAAAAAAAAAAAATTGGAAAAAAAAAATCTCAATTAGCAAAAAACAAAAAAAAATTAGAAAAAAAAATCTGAATAAGCAAAAAAAAAAAAAAAAAATCTGAATTAGCAAAAAAAAAAATTAAATTAGAAAAAAAAAATCTGAATTAGCAAAAAAAAAACAAAAAAAAATTAGAAAAAAAATCTGAATTAGCAAAAAAAATTAGAAAAAATCTGAATTAGCAAAAAAAAAAAATCTGAATTAGCAAAAAAAAAAAACAACAAAACAAAAAAAAATTAGAAAAAAAAATAGAAAAAAAATCTGAATTAGCAAAAAAAAAAAATTAGATAAAAAAATCTGAATTAGCAAAAAAAAAAAATTAGAAAAAAAAATTAGCAAAAAACAAAAATCTGAAATAGCAAAAAAAAAAAAAAAAAAATCTGAATTAGCAAAATACAAAAAAAAATTAGAAATCTGAATTAGCAAAAAAAAAATTTGAATTAACAAAAAAAAATTAGAAAAAAAAATCTGAATTAGCAAAAAAAAAAATTGGAAAAAAAAAATTAGAAAAAAAAATCTGAATTAGCAAAAAAAAAAAATTAGAAAAAAAAAAATTAGAAAAAAAAATTTGAATTAGCAAAAAAAAAAAATCAGAATTAGCAAAAAAAAAAAAAATTTGAATTAGCAAAAAAAAAAAAAAAAATTAGAAAAAAAAATAGAAAAAAAAATCTGAATTAGCAAAAAAAAAAATTGGAAAAAAAAAATTAGAAAAAAAATCTGAATTAGCAAAAAAAAAAATGGAAAAATTAGAAAAAAAATCTGAATTAGCAAAAAAAAAAAATGGAAAAAAAAAATTAGAAAAAAAAATTGAATTAGCAAAAAAAAAAAAAAAAAAAAATCAGAATTAGCAAAAAAAAAAAAAATTTGAATTAGCAAAAAAAAAAAAAAAATTAGAAAAAAAAAATAGACAAAAAAATCTGAATTAGCAAAAAAAGAAAAAAAATTAGAAAAAAAATCTGAATTAGCAAAAAAAAAAAAAATTGGAAAAAAAAATTAGAAAAAAAAAATTTGAATTAGCAAAAAAAAAATTTGAATTAGCAAAAAAAAAAAAAATTAGCAAAAAAAAAAACAAAAAAAATTAGAAAAAAACAAAAAAAAATTAGCAAAAAAAAAGTCTGAATTAGCAAAAAAAAAACAAAAAAAAAAATTAGAAAAAAAAATCTGAATTAGCAAAAAAAAAAAAAAAAAAAATGGAAAAAAAATTAGAAAAAAAAAATCTGAATTAGCAAAAAAAAATTAGCAAAAAAAAATTAGCAAAAAAAATAACAAAAAAAATTAGAAAAAAAAATCTGAATTAGCAAAAAAAAAAATTAGAAAAAAAATTAACAAAAAAAAAAATCTGAATTAGCAAAAAAAACAATTAGAAAAAAAAATTTGAAAAAAAAAATCTGAATTAGCAAAAAAAAAAAAATTAGAAAAAAAGAGAAAAAAAAATCTGAATTAGCAAAAAAAAAAAAAATTAGCAAAAAAAAAAATCTGAATTAGCAAAAAAAAAAAAAAAAATTGGAAAAAAAAATTAGAAAAATAAAAATCTGAATTAGCAAAAAAAAATGAAAATTAGAAGAAAAAAATAGAAAAAAAATCTGAATTAGCAGAAAAAAAATTGGAAAAAAAAATTAGAAAAAAAAAATTTGAATTAGCAAAAAAAAAAAAAAATCTGAATTAGCAAAAAAATAAAAATTAGAAAAAAATAGATAACAAAATCTGAATTAGCAAAAAATTGGAAAAAAAAAGAAATTAGCAAAAAAAAATCTGAATTAGCAAAAATAAAAAATAAAAATTAGCAAAAAAAATAGACACAAAAATCTGAATTAGCAAAAAAATTAGAAAAAAAAAATTTGAATTAGCAAAAAAAAATTGGAAAAAAAAATTGAATTAGCAAAAAAAAAAAAAAAAATCTGAATTAGCAAAAAAAAAAAAAAAAAAATTAGAAAAAAAATCTGAATTAGCAAAAAAAAAAAAAAAAAAAAAAAAACAAAAAAAAAAAAAAATAGAAAAAAAATCTGAATTAGCAAAAAAAAAATCTGAATTAGCAAAAAAAAAAAAAATTAGCAAAAGACAAAAAATCTGAATTAGCAAAAAAAAAGAAAAATTGGAAAAAAAAATTAGAAAAAAAAATCTGAATTAGCAAAAAGCAAAAAAAAATCTGAATTAGAAAAAAAAACTGAATTAGCAAAAAAAAAACAAAAAAAAAATAGAAAAAAAATCTGATTTAGCAAAAAAAAAAAAATTGGAAAAAAAATTAGAAAAAAAAAATAGAAAAAAAAATCTGAATTAGCAAAAAAAAAAAAAAAAAATTAGAAAAAAAAAATAGAAAAAAAATCTGAATTAGCAAAAAAAAAAAAATAGCAAAAAAAAAACAAAAAAAAATTAGAAAAAAAATCTGAATTAGCAAAAAAACAAAAAAAATTAGAAAAAAAAATTAGCAAAAAAAAATCTGAATTAGCAAAAAAAAAAAAAAATTGGAAAAAAAAAATCTCAATTAGCAAAAAACAAAAAAAAATTAGAAAAAAAAATCTGAATAAGCAAAAAAAAAAAAAAAAAATCTGAATTAGCAAAAAAAAAAATTAAATTAGAAAAAAAAAATCTGAATTAGCAAAAAAAAAACAAAAAAAAATTAGAAAAAAAATCTGAATTAGCAAAAAAAATTAGAAAAAATCTGAATTAGCAAAAAAAAAAAATCTGAATTAGCAAAAAAAAAAAACAACAAAACAAAAAAAAATTAGAAAAAAAAATAGAAAAAAAATCTGAATTAGCAAAAAAAAAAAATTAGATAAAAAAATCTGAATTAGCAAAAAAAAAAAATTAGAAAAAAAAATTAGCAAAAAACAAAAATCTGAAATAGCAAAAAAAAAAAAAAAAAAATCTGAATTAGCAAAATACAAAAAAAAATTAGAAATCTGAATTAGCAAAAAAAAAATTTGAATTAACAAAAAAAAATTAGAAAAAAAAATCTGAATTAGCAAAAAAAAAAATTGGAAAAAAAAAATTAGAAAAAAAAATCTGAATTAGCAAAAAAAAAAAATTAGAAAAAAAAAAATTAGAAAAAAAAATTTGAATTAGCAAAAAAAAAAAATCAGAATTAGCAAAAAAAAAAAAAATTTGAATTAGCAAAAAAAAAAAAAAAAATTAGAAAAAAAAATAGAAAAAAAAATCTGAATTAGCAAAAAAAAAAATTGGAAAAAAAAAATTAGAAAAAAAATCTGAATTAGCAAAAAAAAAAATGGAAAAAAAAAATTAGAAAAAAAAATTGAATTAGCAAAAAAAAAAAAAAAAAAAAATCAGAATTAGCAAAAAAAAAAAAAATTTGAATTAGCAAAAAAAAAAAAAAAATTAGAAAAAAAAAATAGACAAAAAAATCTGAATTAGCAAAAAAAGAAAAAAAATTAGAAAAAAAATCTGAATTAGCAAAAAAAAAAAAAATTGGAAAAAAAAATTAGAAAAAAAAAATTTGAATTAGCAAAAAAAAAATTTGAATTAGCAAAAAAAAAAATCTGAATTAGCAAAAAAAAATAAAAATTAGAAAAAAAAATAGAAAAAAAAAATCTGAATTAGCAAAAAAAAATTGGAAAAAAAAATAGAAAAAAATCTGAATTAGCGAAAAAAAAAATTTGAATTAGCAAAAAAAAAAAAATCTGATTTAGCACAAAAAAAAAAAATTAGAAGAAAAAAAATAGAAAAAAAAATCTGAATTAGCAAAAAAAAAAAAAAATTGGAAAAAAAGAAATTAGCAAAAAAAAATCTGAATTAGCAAAAAAAATAAAAATTAGAAAAAAAATAGAAAAAAAAATCTGAATTAGCAAAAAAAAAATTGGAAAAAAAATTAGAAAAAAAAATTTGAATTAGCAAAAAAAAAATAAAAAAAAAATAAATCTGAATTAGCAAAAAAAAAATAAAAATTAGAAGAAAAAAAATAGAAAAAAAAAATCTGAATTAGCAAAAAAAAAAACAAAAAAAAATTAGAAAAAAAAAAATAGAAAAAAAATCTGAATTAGCAAAAAAAAAAATTAGAAGAAAAAAATTAGAAAAAAAAAATCTGAATTAGCAAAAAAAAAAACAAAAAAAATCTGAATTAGCAAAAAAAAAACAAATTAGAAAAAAAAATAGCAAAAAACAAAAAATCTGAATTAGCAAAAAAATTGGAAGAAAAAAAATTAGAAAAAAAATTCTGAATTAGCAAAAAAAAAAGAAAAAATCTGAATTAGCAAAAAAAAAAAAAATTAGAAAAAAAATAGAAAAAAAAAATTTGAATTAGCAAAAAAAAAAAAAATTAGCAAAAAAAAACAAAAAAAAATTAAAAAAAAAAAATCTGAATTAGCAAAAAAACAAAAAAAAAATTAGAAAAAAAATTAGCAAAAAAAAAATCTGAATTAGCAAAAAAAAAAAAATGGAAAAAAAAATTAGAAAAAAAAAATCTGAATTAGCAAAAAAAAAAAATCTGAATTAGCCAAAAACAAAAAAAAATTAGAAAAAAAATCTGAATTAGCAAAAAAAAATTAGCAAAAAAAAAACAAAAAAATTTAGAAAAAAAAAATCTGAATTAGCAAAAAAAAAACAAAAAAAAATTAGAAAAAAAATTAGCAAAAAAAAAAAAAATTGGAAAAAAAAATCTGAATTAGCAAAAAAAAAACTGAATTAGCAAAAAAAAAATTGGAAAAAAAAATCTGAATTAGCAAAAAAAAAAAAAATCTGAATTAGCAAAAAAAACAAAAAAAAATCTGAAGTAGCAAAAAAACAAAAAAAAAATGGAAAAAAAAATTAGAAAAAAAAAAAAAAAAAAAATTGAATTAGCAAAAAAAAAATTAGAAAAAAAATCTGAATTGGCAAACAAAAAAAAATTAGAAAAAAAATAGAAAAAAAAATCTGAATTAGCAAAAAAAAAAAAAATCTGAATTATCAAAAAAAAAAAAATAGAAAAAAAAAATCTGAATTAGCAAAAAAAAAAATTGGAAAAAAAAATTAGAAAAAAAATTTGAATTAGCAAAAAAAAATAGAAAAAAAAAATCTGAATTAGCAAAAAAAAATTGGAAAAAAAATCGAAAAAAAAAATCTGAATTAGCAAAAAAAAAAAAAAAATTAGAAAAAAAAATAGAAAATAAAATCTGAATTAGCAAAAAAAAAAAAAAAATTAGAAAAAAAAATTAGCAGAAAAAAAATCTGAATTAGCAAAAAAAAAAAAAAAATCTGAATTAGCAAAAAAAAAAAAAAAAAAAAAAATTAGAAAAAAAAATAGAAAAAAAATCTGAATTAGCAAAAAAAAATTAGAAGAAAAAAATTAGAAAAAAAATCTGAATTAGCAAAAAAAAAAAATTAGAAAAAAAATAGCAAAAAAGAAAAAATCTGAATTAGCAAAAAAATTGGAAAAAAAATTAGAAAAAAAAAATCTGAATTAGCAAAAAACAAAAAAAAATCTGAATTAGAAAAAAAAACAAAAAAAAAATTAGAAAAAAAATCTGAATTAGCAAAAAAATTGGAAAAAAAAAATTAGAAAAAAAAAATCTGAATTAGCAAAAAAAAAAAGAAAAAATCTAAATTAGCAAAAAAAAAATATTAGAAAAAAAATAGAAAAAAAAATTCGAATTAGCAAAAAAAAAAAATTACCAAAAAAAAACAAAAAAAATTAGAAAAAAAAAATCTGAATAAGCAAAAAAACAAAAAAAAATTAGAAAAAAAAATTAGCAAAAAAAAATCTGAATTAGCAAAAAAAAAATTGAAAAAAAAAATTAGAAAAAAAATCTGAATTAGCAAAAAAAAAAAAAAAATTAGAAAAAAATAGAAAAAAAAATCTGAATTAGCAAAAAAAAAAATTAGAAAAAAAAAATTAGCAGAAAAAAAAAATCTGAATTAGCAAAAAACAAAAAAAAATCTGAATTAGCAAAAAAAAAAAAAACAAAAAAAAATTAGAAAAAAAATCAGAATTAGCAAAAAAATTGGAAAAAAAAATTAGAAAAAAAAATTTGAATTAGCAAAAAAAAAAAGAAAAAATCTGAATTAGCAAAAAAAAAAAAATTAGAAAAAAAATAGAAAAAAAAATTTGAATTAGCAAAAAAAAAAAAATTAGCAAAAAAAAACAAAAATTAGAAAAAAAATCTGAATTAGCAAAAAAAAACAAAACAAAATTGGCAAAAAAAAAATCTGAATTAGCAAAAAAAAAATGGAAAAAAAAATCTGAATTAGCCAAAAACAAAAAAAAAAATAGAAAAAAATCTGAATTAGCAAAAAAAATTAGCAAAAAAAAAACAAAAAAATTTAGAAAAAAAAAATCTGAATTAGCAAAAAAACAAAAAAAAATTAGCACAAAAAAAAATTGGAAAAAAAAATCTGAATTAGCAAAAAAAAAAAAAATTGGAAAAAAAAATTAGAAAAAAAAATCTGAATTAGCAAAAAGAAAAAAAAATCTGAATTAGCAAAAAAAAAAAAAAATCTGAATTAGCAAAAAAAAAACAAAAAAAAATTAGAAAAAAAAATAGAAAAAAAATCTGAATTAGCAAAAAAAAATTAGAAGAAAAAAATTAGCAAAAAAAAAAAAATTAGAAAAAAAATAGCAAAAAACAAAAAGTCTGAATTAGCAAAAAAATTGGAAAAAAAAATTAGAAAAAAAAAAATCTGAATTAGCAAAAAACAAAACAAAATCTGAATTAGCAAAAAAAAAAAAACAAAAAAAAATTAGAAAAAAAATCAGAATTAGCAAAAAAATTGGAAAAAAAAATTAGAAAAAAAAATTTGAATTAGCAAAAAAAAAAGAAAAAATCTGAATTAGAAAAAAAAAAAAAATTAGAAAAAAAATAGAAAAAAAAATTTGAATTAGCAAAAAAAAAAAAATTAGCAAAAAAAAAACAAAAAAAATTAGAAAAAAAAATCTGAATTAGCAAAAAAAACAAAAAAAAATTAGAAAAACAAAATTAACAAAAAAAAATCTGAATTAGCAAAAAAAAATGGAAAAAAAAATTAGAAAAAAAAAATTTGAATTAGCAAAAAAAAAAAAAAACTGAATTAGCCAAAAACAAAAAAAAAAATAGAAAAAAATCTGAATTAGCAAAAAAAAATTAGCAAAAAAAAAACAAAAAAATTTAGAAAAAAAAAATCTGAATTAGCAAAAAATTAGCACAAAAAAAAAAAATTGGAAAAAAAAATCTGAATTAGCAAAAAAAAAAAAAATTGGAAAAAAAAATTAGAAAAAAAAAATCTGAATTAGCAAAAAAAAAAAAAATCTGAATTAGCAAAAAAAAAAAATTAGAAAAAAAATAGAAAAAAAAATTTGAATTAGCAAAAAAAAATTTGAATTAGCAAAAAAAAAAAAAATTAGCAAAAAAAAACAAAAAAAATTAGAAAAAAAAATCTGAATTAGCAAAAAAAAAACAAAACAAAATTGGAAAAAAAAATCTGAATTAGCAAAAAAAAAATGGAAAAAAAAATAATAAAAAAAAATCTGAATTATCCAAAAACAAAAAAAAAATAGAAAAAAATCTGAATTAGCAAAAAAAAATTAGCAAAAAAAAAACCAAAAAATTTAGAAAAAAAAATCTGAATTAGCAAAAAAACAAAAAAAAATTAGCACAAAAAAAAATTGGAAAAAAAAATCTGAATTAGCAAAAAAAAAAAAAAAATTGGAAAAAAAAATTAGACAAAAAAAATCTGAATTAGCAAAAAAAAAAATCTGAATTAGCAAAAAAAAAAAAATCTGAATTAGCAAAAAAAAAAAAAAAAAAACAAAAAAAAATTAGAAAAAAAATCAGAATTAGCAAAAAAATTGGAAAAAAAATTAGAAAAAAAAAATTTGAATTAGCAAAAAAAAAAGAAAAAATCTGAATTAGCAAAAAAAAAAAATTAGAAAAAAAATAGAAAAAAAAATTTGAATTAGCAAAAAAAAAAAATTAGCAAAAAAAAATTAGAAAAAAAAATCTGAATTAGCAAAAAAAAACAAAAAAAATTAGAAAAACAAAATTAGCAAAAAAAATCTGAATTAGCAAAAAAAAAATGGAAAAAAAAATTAGAAAAAAAAATCTGAATTAGCAAAAAAAAAAAAAAACTGAATTAGCCAAAAACAAAAAAAAAATAGAAAAAAATCTGAATTAGCAAAAAAAAATTTGCAAAAAAAAACAAAAAAATTTAGAAAAAAAAAATCTGAATTAGCAAAAAAATTAGCACAAAAAAAAATTGGAAAAAAAAAATCTGAATTAGCAAAAAAAAAAATCTGAATTAGCAAAAAAAAAAAAAAATTGAAAAAAAAAATTAGAAAAAAAAAATCTGAATTAGCAAAAAAAAAAAAATCTGAATTAGCAAAAAAAAAACAAAAAAAATCTGCATTAGCAAAAAAAAAAAAAAAAAAAATTGGAAAAAAAAATTAGAAAAAAAAAATAAAAAAAAAATTGAATTAGCAAAAAAAAAAAAAAATTAGAAAAAAAAAATCTGAATTAGCAAAAAAAAAAATCTGAATTAGAAAAAAAAAATTAGCAAAAAAAATTCTGAATTAGCAAAAAAAAAAAAATTGGAAAAAAAATTTATAAAAAAAAATCTGAATTAGCAAAAAAAAAAAAAAAAATTGGAAAAAAAAATTAGAAAAAAAAATCTGAATTAGCAAAAAACAAAAAAATTAGCAAAAAAAAACAAAAATTAGAAAAAAAATAGAAAAAAAAATTTGAATTAAAAAAAAAAAAAAATTAGCAAAAAAAAACAAAAATTAGAAAAAAAATCTGAATTAGCAAAAAAAAACAAAATTGGCAAAAAAAAAATCTGAATTAGCAAAAAAAAAATCTGAATTAGCCAAAAACAAAAAAAAAATAGACTGAATTAGCAAAAAAAATTAGCAAAAAATAAACAAAAAAATTTAGAAAAAAAAAATCTGAATTAGCAAAAAAACAAAAAAAAATTAGCACAAAAAAAAATTGGAAAAAAAAATCTGAATTAGCAAAAAAAAAAAAAATTGGAAAAAAAAATTAGAAAAAAAAAATCTGAATTAGCAAAAAAAAAAAAAATCTGAATTAGCAAAAAAAAAAAATCTGAATTAGCAAAAAAAAAACAAAAAAAAATTAGAAAAAAAAATAGAAAAAAAATCTGAATTAGCAAAAAAAAATTAGAAGAAAAAAATTAGCAAAAAAAAAAAAATTAGAAAAAAAATAGCAAAAAACAAAAAATCTGAATTAGCAAAAAAATTGGAAAAAAAAAATTAGAAAAAAAAATCTGAATTAGCAAAAAACAAAACAAAATCTGAATTAGCAAAAAAAAAAAACAAAAAAAAATTAGAAAAAAATCAGAATTAGCAAAAAAATTTGAAAAAAAAATTAGAAAAAAAAAATTTGAATTAGCAAAAAAAAAAGAAAAAATCTGAATTAGAAAAAAAAAAAATTAGAAAAAAAATAGAAAAAAAAATTTGAATTAGCAAAAAAAAAAAAATTAGCAAAAAAAAAACAAAAAAAATTAGAAAAAAAAATCTGAATTAGCAAAAAAAACAAAAAAAAATTAGAAAAACAAAATTAGCAAAAAAAAATCTGAATTAGCAAAAAAAAAATGGAAAAAAAAATTAGAAAAAAAAATTTGAATTAGCAAAAAAAAAAAAAAAACTGAATTAGCCAAAAACAAAAAAAAAATAGAAAAAAATCTGAATTAGCAAAAAAAAATTAGCAAGAAAAAACAAAAAAATTTAGAAAAAAAAAATCTGAATTAGCAAAAAAATTAGCACAAAAAAAAAAATTGGAAAAAAAAATCTGAATTAGCAAAAAAAAAAATCTGAATTAGCAAAAAAAAAAAAAAAATTGGAAAAAAAAATTAGAAAAAAAAAATCTGAATTAGCAAAAAAAAAAAAAATCTGAATTAGCAAAAAAAAAAAATTAGAAAAAAAATAGAAAAAAAAATTTGAATTAGCAAAAAAAAACAAATTAGCAAAAAAAAACAAAAAAAATTAGAAAAAAAAATCTGAATTAGCAAAAAAAAACAAAACAAAATTGGAAAAAAAAAATCTGAATTAGCAAAAAAAAAATGGAAAAAAAAAATAAAAAAAAAAAATCTGAATTAGCCAAAAACAAAAAAAAAATAGAAAAAAATCTGAATTAGCAAAAAAAATTAGCAAAAAAAAAACAAAAATATTTAGAAAAAAAAAATCTGAATTAGCAAAAAAACAAAAAAAAATTAGCACAAAAAAAAAATTGGAAAAAAAAATCTGAATTAGCAAAAAAAAAAAAAAATTGGAAAAAAAAATTAGAAAAAAAAATCTGAATTAGCAAAAAAAAAAATCTGAATTAGCAAAAAAAAAAAAAATCTGAATTAGCAAAAAAAAAAAAAAAACAAAAAAAAATTAGAAAAAAAAAATAGAAAAAAAATCTGAATTAGCAAAAAAAAATTAGCAAAAAAAAAAAATTAGAAAAAAAATAGCAAAAAACAAAAAATCTGAATTAGCAAAAAAATTGGAAAAAAAAAATTAGAAAAAAAAAATCTGAATTAGCAAAAAACAAAACAAAATCTGAATTAGCAAAAAAAAAAACAAAAAAAAATTAGAAAAAAAATCAGAATTAGCAAAAAAATTGGAAAAAAAATTAGAAAAAAAAAATTTGAATTAGCAAAAAAAAAAGAAAAAATCTGAATTAGCAAAAAAAAAAAATTAGAAAAAAAATAGAAAAAAAAATTTGAATTAGCAAAAAAAAAAAATTAGCAAAAAAAAATTAGAAAAAAAAATCTGAATTAGCAAAAAAAAACAAAAAAAATTAGAAAAACAAAATTAGCAAAAAAAATCTGAATTAGCAAAAAAAAAAAAATGGAAAAAAAATTAGAAAAAAAAATCTGAATTAGCAAAAAAAAAAAAAACTGAATTAGCCAAAAACAAAAAAAAAAATAGAAAAAAATCTGAATTAGCAAAAAAAAATTAGCAAAAAAAAACAAAAAAATTTAGAAAAAAAAAATCTGAATTAGCAAAAAAATTAGCACAAAAAAAAAATTGGAAAAAAAAAATCTGAATTAGCAAAAAAAAAAAATCTGAATTAGCAAAAAAAAAAAAATTGAAAAAAAAAATTAGAAAAAAAAAATCTGAATTAGCAAAAAAAAAAAAAATCTGAATTAGCAAAAAAAAACAAAAAAAAATCTGCATTAGCAAAAAAAAAAAATAAAATTGGAAAAAAAAATTAGAAAAAAAAAATAAAAAAAAAATTGAATTAGCAAAAAAAAAAAAAAAATTAGAAAAAAAAATCTGAATTAGCAAAAAAAAAAATCTGAATTAGAAAAAAAAAATTAGCAAAAAAAATTCTGAATTAGCAAAAAAAAAAAATTGGAAAAAAAATTTAAAAAAAAAATCTGAATTAGCAAAAAATTGGAAAAAAAAATTAGAAAAAAAAATCTGAATTAGCAAAAAAAAAAAATTAGAAAAAAAAATCTGAATTAGCAAAAAAAAAAAAAAAAATCTGAATTAGCAAAAAACAAAAAAAAAATTAGAAAAAAAATCTGAATTAGCAAAAAAAAAAAAACAAAAAAAATTAGAAAAAAAAAATTTGAATTAGCAAAAAAAAAAAAATCTGAATTAGCAAAAAAAAACAAAAAAAATCTGAATTAGCAAAAAAAAAAAAATAAAAAAAAAATTAGAAAAAAAAATTAGCAGAAAAAAAAAATCTGAATTAGCAAAAAAAAAAAACAAAACTGAATTAGCAAAAAAAAAAAAAAAAAAAAAAAAAAAAAAAATTAGAAAAAAAAATAGAAAAAAAATCTGAATTAGCAAAAAAAAATTAGAAGAAAAAAATTAGAAAAAAAAATCTGAATTAGCAAAAAAAAAAAAATAGAAAAAAAAATAGCAAAAAACAAAAAATCTGAATTAGCAAAAAAATTGGAAAAAAAATTAGAAAAAAAAATCTGAATTAGCAAAAAACAAAAAAAAATCTGAATTAGCAAAAAAAAAATTAGAAAAAAAATCTGAATTAGCAAAAAAATTGGAAAAAAATTAGAAAAAAAAATCTGAATTAGCAAAAAAAAAAAGAAAAAATCTGAATTAGCAAAAAAAAAAAATTAGAAAAAAAATAGAAAAAAAAATTTGAATTAGCAAAAAAAAAATAGAAAAAAAAAATCTGAATTAGCAAAAAAAACAAAAAAAAATTAGAAAAACAAAATTAGCAAAAAAAAAAATCTGAATTAGCAAAAAAAAAATGGAAAAAAAATTAGAAAAAAAAAATCTGAATTAGCAAAAAAAAAAAAATCTGAATTAGCCAAAAACAAAAAAAAAATAGAAAAAAATCTGAATTAGCAAAAAAAAAATTAGCAAAAAAAAACAAAAAAATTTAGAAAAAAAAATCTGAATTAGCAAAAAAACAAAAAAAAATTAGCACAAAAAAAATTGGAAAAAAAAATCTGAATTACAAAAAAAAAAATCTGAATTAGCAAAAAAAAAAAATTGGAAAAAAAATTAGAAAAAAAAAATCTGAATTAGCAAAAAAAAAAAAAATCTGAATTAGCAAAAAAAACAAAAAAAAAATCTGCATTAGCAAAAAAAAAAAAAAAAAAAATTGGAAAAAAAAAATTAGGAAAAAAAAAATAAAAAAAAAAAATTTAATTAGCAAAAAAAAAAAAAAATTAGAAAAAAAAAATCTGAATTAGCAAAAAAAAAAAAATCTGAATTAGAAAAAAAAATTAGCAAAAAAAAAAAAATTGGAAAAAAAATTAGAAAAAAAAAATCTGAATTAGCAAAAAAAAAATAAAAAATTGGAAAAAAAATTAGAAAAAAAAATCTGAATTAGCAAAAAAAAAAATTAGAAAAAAAAAATCTGAATTAGCAAAAAACAAAACAAAATCTGAATTAGCAAAAAAAAAAACAAAAACAAATTAGAAAAAAAATCAGAATTAGCAAAAAAATTGGAAAAAAAAATTAGAAAAAAAAAATTTGAATTAGCAAAAAAAAAAGAAAAAATCTGAATTAGCAAAAAAAAAAATTAGAAAAAAAATAGAAAAAAAAATTTGAATTAGCAAAAAAAAAAAAAATTAGCAAAAAAAAATTAGAAAAAAAAATCTGAATTAGCAAAAAAAAACAAAAAAAATTAGAAAAACAAAATTAGCAAAAAAAATCTGAATTAGCAAAAAAAATTAGAAAAAAAAATCTGAATTAGCAAAAAAAAAAAAAAACTGAATTAGCCAAAAACAAAAAAAAAAATAGAAAAAAATCTGAATTAGCAAAAAAAAATTAGCAAAAAAAAACAAAAAAATTTAGAAAAAAAAAATCTGAATTAGCAAAAAAATTAGCACAAAAAAAAAAATTGGAAAAAAAAATCTGAATTAGCAAAAAAAAAAAATCTGAATTAGCAAAAAAAAAAAATTGAAAAAAAAAATTAGAAAAAAAAAATCTCAATTAGCAAAAAAAAAAAAAATCTGAATTAGCAAAAAAAAACAAAAAAAAATCTGCATTAGCAAAAAAAAAAAATAAAATTGGAAAAAAAAATTAGAAAAAAAAAATAAAAAAAAAATTGAATTAGCAAAAAAAAAAAAAAATTAGAAAAAAAAAATCTGAATTAGCAAAAAAAAAAAATCTGAATTAGAAAAAAAAATTAGCAAAAAAAATTCTGAATTAGCAAAAAAAAAAAATTGGAAAAAAAATTTAAAAAAAAAATCTGAATTAGCAAAAAATTGGAAAGAAAAATTAGAAAAAAAAATCTGAATTAGCAAAAAAAAAAATTAGAAAAAAAAATCTGAATTAGCAAAAAAAAAAAAAAAAAATCTGAATTAGCAAAAAACAAAAAAAAAATTAGAAAAAAAATCTGAATTAGCAAAAAAAAAAAAACAAAAAAAATTAGAAAAAAAAAATTTGAATTAGCAAAAAAAAAAAAAATCTGAATTAGCAAAAAAAAAACAAAAAAAATCTGAATTAGCAAAAAAAAAAAATAAAAAAAAAATTAGAAAAAAAAAATTAGCAGAAAAAAAAATCTGAATTAGCAAAAAAAAAAAAACAAAACTGAATTAGCAAAAAAAAAAAAAAAAAAAAACAAAAAAAAATTAGAAAAAAAAAATAGAAAAAAATCTGAATTAGCAAAAAAAAATTAGAAGAAAAAAATTAGAAAAAAAAATCTGAATTAGCAAAAAAAAAAAAAATAGAAAAAAAAATAGCAAAAAACAAAAAATCTGAATTAGCAAAAAAATTGGAAAAAAAATTAGAAAAAAAAATCTGAATTAGCAAAAAACAAAAAAAAATCTTAATTAGCAAAAAAAAAATTAGAAAAAAAATCTGAATTAGCAAAAAAATTGGAAAAAAAATTAGAAAAAAAAATCTGAATTAGCAAAAAAAAAAGAAAAAATCTGAATTAGCAAAAAAAAAAAATTAGAAAAAAAATAGAAAAAAAAATTTGAATTAGCAAAAAAAAAAATTAGCAAAAAAAAAACAAAAAAAAAATAGAAAAAAAAAATCTGAATTAGCAAAAAAAAAAAAATCTGAATTAGCCAAAAACAAAAAAAAAATAGAAAAAAATCTGAATTAGCAAAAAAAAAATTAGCAAAAAAAAACAAAAAAATTTAGAAAAAAAAAATCTGAATTAGCAAAAAAACAAAAAAAAAATTAGCACAAAAAAAAATTGGAAAAAAAAATCTGAATTAGCAAAAAAAAAAATCTGAATTAGCAAAAAAAAAAAAATTGGAAAAAAAATTAGAAAAAAAAAATCTGAATTAGCAAAAAAAAAAAAATCTGAATTAGCAAAAAAAACAAAAAAAAAATCTGCATTAGCAAAAAAAAAAAAAAAAAATTGGAAAAAAAAAATTAGGAAAAAAAAATAAAAAAAAAAATTTAATTAGCAAAAAAAAAAAAAATTAGAAAAAAAAAAATCTGAATTAGCAAAAAAAAAAAAATCTGAATTAGAAAAAAAAAATTAGCAAAAAAAAAAAAAATTGGAAAAAAAATTAGAAAAAAAAAATCTGAATTAGCAAAAAAAAAATAAAAAATTGGAAAAAAAATTAGAAAAAAAAATCTGAATTAGCAAAAAAAAAAATTAGAAAAAAAATCTGAATTAGCAAAAAAAAAAAAATCTGAATTAGCAAAAAAAAAAAAATTAGAAAAAAAATCTGAATTAGCAAAAAAAAAAAACAAAAAAAAATTAGAAAAAAAAAATTTGAATTAGCAAAAAAAAAAAAAATCTGAATTAGCAAAAAAAAACAAAAAAAATCTGAATTAGCAAAAAAAAAAAAAAAAAAAAAAAAAAAAAAAAAAAAATTGAATTAGCAAAAAAAAAATCTGAATTAGCAAAAAAAAAAAAATCTGAATTAGAAAAAAAAAATTAGCAAAAAAAAAAATCTGAATTAGCAAAAAAAAAAAAATTGGAAAAAAAATTAGAAAAAAAAATCTGAATTAGCAAAAAAAAAAAAAAAAATTAGAAATAAAAATTAGCAAAAAAAAATTGAAAAAAAAATCTGAATTAGCAAAAAAAAATTGGAAAAAAAAATTAGAAAAAAATTCTGAATTAGCAAAAAAAAATAAAAATTAAAAAAAAAAAAATAGACAAAAAAATCTGATATAGCAAAAAAAAAAAAATTAGAAACAAAAAATCTGAATTAGCAAAAAAAAAAAAAAAAAAATTGGAAAAAAAATTAGGAAAAAAAAAATTTGAATTAGCAAAAAAAAAAAAATCTGAATTAGCAAAAAAAAAACAAAAAAAAATTACAAAAAAAAATCTGAATTAGCAAAAAAAAAATTGGGAAAAAAAATGAGAAAAAAATTTAAAAAAAATTGAATTAGCAAAAAAAAAAAAAATTAGAAAAAAAAAATCTGAATTAGCAAAAAAAAGAAAAAATCTGAATTAGCAAAAAAAAAAAAAATTAGAAAAAAAAATAGAAAAAAAAATCTGAATTAGCAAAAAAAAAAAAAAAATTAGAAAAAAAACAAAAAAAATTAGAAAAAAATCTGAATTAGCAAAAAAAAATAAAAATTAGAAAAAAAAATAGACAAAAAAATCTGAATTAGCAAAAAAAAAAATTAGAAAAAAAAAATCTGAATTAGCAAAAAAAAAAAAAAATCTGAATTAGCAAAAAACAAAAAAAAAATTAGAAAAAAAATCTGAATTAGCAAAAAAAAAAAAAACAAAAAAAATTAAAAAAAAAAAAAATTTGAATTAGCAAAAAAAAAAAAAATCTGAATTAGCAAAAAAAAACAAAAAAAATCTGAATTAGGAAAAAAAAATAAAAAAAAAAAATTAGAAAAAAAAATTAGCAGAAAAAAAAATCTGAATTAGCAAAAAAAAAAAAATCTGAATTAGCAAAAAAAAAAAAACAAAAAAAAATTAGAAAAAAAAATAGAAAAAAAATCTGAATTAGCAAAAAAAAATTAGAAGAAAAAAATTAGAAAAAAAAATCTGAATTAGCAAAAAAAAAAAATTAGAAAAAAAAATAGCAAAAAACAAAAAATCTGAATTAGCAAAAAAATTGGAAAAAAAAATTAGAAAAAAAAATCTGAATTAGCAAAAAACAAAAAAAAAATCTGAGTTAGCAAAAAAACAAAAAAAAAATAGAAAAAAATCTGAATTAGCAAAAAAAATTAGCAAAAAAAAAACAAAAAAATTTAGAAAAAAAAATCTGAATTAGCAAAAAAACAAAAAAAAATTAGCACAAAAAAAAATTGGAAAAAAAAATCTGAATTAGCAAAAAAAAAAAAAATTGGAAAAAAAAATTAGAAAAAAAAATCTGAATTAGCAAAAAAAAAAAAAATCTGAATTAGCAAAAAAAAAAAAATCTGAATTAGCAAAAAAAAAACAAAAAAAAATTAGAAAAAAAAATAGAAAAAAAATCTGAATTAGCAAAAAAAAAAAATTAGAAAAAAAAAATCTGAATTAGCAAAAAAAAAAAAAATCTGAATTAGCAAAAAAAAACAAAAAAAAATCTGCATTAGCAAAAAAAAAAAAATAAAATTGGAAAAAAAAATTAGAAAAAAAAAATAAAAAAAAAATTGAATTAGCAAAAAAAAAAAAAAATTAGAAAAAAAAAATCTGAATTAGCAAAAAAAAAAATCTGAATTAGAAAAAAAAAATTAGCAAAAAAAATTCTGAATTAGCAAAAAAAAAAAAAATTGGAAAAAAAATTTAAAAAAAAAATCTGAATTAGCAAAAAAAAAAAAAAAAATTGGAAAAAAAAATTAGAAAAAAAAAATCTGAATTAGCAAAAAACCAAAAAAAATTAGCAAAAAAAAACAAAAATTAGAAAAAAAATAGAAAAAAAAATTTGAATTAAAAAAAAAAAAAATTAGCAAAAAAAAACAAAAATTAGAAAAAAAATCTGAATTAGCAAAAAAAAACAAAACAAAATTGGCAAAAAAAAAATCTGAATTAGCAAAAAAAAAATCTGAATTAGCCAAAAACAAAAAAAAAATAGAAAAAAATCTGAATTAGCAAAAAAAAATTAGCAAAAAATAAACAAAAAAATTTAGAAAAAAAAAATCTGAATTAGCAAAAAAACAAAAAAAAATTAGCACAAAAAAAAATTGGAAAAAAAAATCTGAATTAGCAAAAAAAAAAAAAATTGGAAAAAAAAATTAGAAAAAAAAAATCTGAATTAGCAAAAAAAAAAAAAATCTGAATTAGCAAAAAAAAAAAAATCTGAATTAGCAAAAAAAAAAACAAAAAAAAATTAGAAAAAAAAATAGAAAAAAAATCTGAATTAGCAAAAAAAAATTAGAAGAAAAAAATTAGCAAAAAAAAAAAAAATTAGAAAAAAAATAGCAAAAAACAAAAAATCTGAATTAGCAAAAAAATTGGAAAAAAAAAATTAGAAAAAAAAATCTGAATTAGCAAAAAACAAAACAAAATCTGAATTAGCAAAAAAAAAAAACAAAAAAAAATTAGAAAAAAAATCAGAATTAGCAAAAAAATTTGAAAAAAAAATTAGAAAAAAAAAATTTGAATTAGCAAAAAAAAAAGAAAAAATCTGAATTAGAAAAAAAAAAAATTAGAAAAAAAATAGAAAAAAAAATTTGAATTGGCAAAAAAAAAAAATTAGCAAAAAAAAAACAAAAAAAATTAGAAAAAAAAATCTGAATTAGCAAAAAAAACAAAAAAAAATTAGAAAAACAAAATTAGCAAAAAAAAATCTGAATTAGCAAAAAAAAAATGGAAAAAAAAATTAGAAAAAAAAATTTGAATTAGCAAAAAAAAAAAAAAACTGAATTAGCCAAAAACAAAAAAAAAATAGAAAAAAATCTGAATTAGCAAAAAAAAATTAGCAAAAAAAAACAAAAAAATTTAGAAAAAAAAAATCTGAATTAGCAAAAAAATTAGCACAAAAAAAAAAAATTGGAAAAAAAAATCTGAATTAGCAAAAAAAAAAATCTGAATTAGCAAAAAAAAAAAAAAAATTGGAAAAAAAAATTAGAAAAAAAAAATCTGAATTAGCAAAAAAAAAAAAAATCTGAATTAGCAAAAAAAAAAATTAGAAAAAAAATAGAAAAAAAAATTTGAATTAGCAAAAAAAAACAAATTAGCAAAAAAAAACAAAAAAAATTAGAAAAAAAAATCTGAATTAGCAAAAAAAAACAAAACAAAATTGGAAAAAAAAAATCTGAATTAGCAAAAAAAAAATGGAAAAAAAAAATAAAAAAAAAAATCTGAATTAGCCAAAAACAAAAAAAAAATAGAAAAAAATCTGAATTAGCAAAAAAAAAACAAAAATATTTAGAAAAAAAAAATCTGAATTAGCAAAAAAACAAAAAAAAATTAGCACAAAAAAAAAATTGGAAAAAAAAATCTGAATTAGCAAAAAAAAAAAAAATTGGAAAAAAAAATTAGAAAAAAAAAATCTGAATTAGCAAAAAAAAAAAAATCTGAATTAGCAAAAAAAAAAAAATCTGAATTAGCAAAAAAAAAAAAAAAAACAAAAAAAAATTAGAAAAAAAAATAGAAAAAAAATCTGAATTAGCAAAAAAAAATTAGAAGAAAAAAATTAGCAAAAAAAAAAAATTAGAAAAAAAATAGCAAAAAACAAAAAATCTGAATTAGCAAAAAAATTGGAAAAAAAAAAATTAGAAAAAAAAAATCTGAATTAGCAAAAAAAAAATGGAAAAAAAAAATAAAAAAAAAAAATCTGAATTAGCCAAAAACAAAAAAAAAATAGAAAAAAATCTGAATTAGCAAAAAAAATTAGCAAAAAAAAAACAAAAATATTTAGAAAAAAAAAATCTGAATTAGCAAAAAAACAAAAAAAAATTAGCACAAAAAAAAAATTGGAAAAAAAAATCTGAATTAGCAAAAAAAAAAAAAAATTGGAAAAAAAAATTAGAAAAAAAAAATCTGAATTAGCAAAAAAAAAAAAAATCTGAATTAGCAAAAAAAAAAAAAATCTGAATTAGCAAAAAAAAAAAAAAAAAAAAAAAAAATTAGAAAAAAAAAATAGAAAAAAAATCTGAATTAGCAAAAAAAAATTAGAAGAAAAAAATTAGCAAAAAAAAAAAATTAGAAAAAAAATAGCAAAAAACAAAAAATCTGAATTAGCAAAAAAATTGGAAAAAAAAAAATTAGAAAAAAAAAATCTGAATTAGCAAAAAACAAAACAAAATCTGAATTAGCAAAAAAAAAAACAAAAAAAAATTAGAAAAAAAATCAGAATTAGCAAAAAAATTGGAAAAAAAAATTAGAAAAAAAAAATTTGAATTAGCAAAAAAAAAAGAAAAAATCTGAATTAGCAAAAAAAAAAATTAGAAAAAAAATAGAAAAAAAAATTTGAATTAGCAAAAAAAAAAAATTAGCAAAAAAAAATTAGAAAAAAAAATCTGAATTAGCAAAAAAAAACAAAAAAAATTAGAAAAACAAAATTAGCAAAAAAAATCTGAATTAGCAAAAAAAAAAAATGGAAAAAAAAATTAGAAAAAAAAATCTGAATTAGCAAAAAAAAAAAAACTGAATTAGCCAAAAACAAAAAAAAAAATAGAAAAAAATCTGAATTAGCAAAAAAAAATTAGCAAAAAAAAACAAAAAAATTTAGAAAAAAAAAATCTGAATTAGCAAAAAAATTAGCACAAAAAAAAAATTGGAAAAAAAAATCTGAATTAGCAAAAAAAAAAAATCTGAATTAGCAAAAAAAAAAAAATTGAAAAAAAAAATTAGAAAAAAAAAATCTGAATTAGCAAAAAAAAAAAAAATCTGAATTAGCAAAAAAAAACAAAAAAAAATCTGCATTAGCAAAAAAAAAAAATAAAATTGGAAAAAAAAATTAGAAAAAAATTAGAAAAAAAAAATTGAATTAGCAAAAAAAAAAAAAAAATTAGAAAAAAAAATCTGAATTAGCAAAAAAAAAAAATCTGAATTAGAAAAAAAAAATTAGCAAAAAAAATTCTGAATTAGCAAAAAAAAAAAATTGGAAAAAAAATTTAAAAAAAAAATCTGAATTAGCAAAAAATTGGAAAAAAAAATTAGAAAAAAAAATCTGAATTAGCAAAAAAAAAAAATTAGAAAAAAAAATCTGAATTAGCAAAAAAAAAAAAAAAATCTGAATTAGCAAAAAACAAAAAAAAAATTAGAAAAAAAATCTGAATTAGCAAAAAAAAAAAAACAAAAAAATTAGAAAAAAAAAATTTGAATTAGCAAAAAAAAAAAAATCTGAATTAGCAAAAAAAAACAAAAAAAATCTGAATTAGCAAAAAAAAAAAAATAAAAAAAAAATTAGAAAAAAAAATTAGCAGAAAAAAAAAATCTGAATTAGCAAAAAAACAAAAACAAAACTGAATTAGCAAAAAAAAAAAAAAAAAAAAAAAAAAAAAAAAAATTAGAAAAAAAAATAGAAAAAAAATCTGAATTAGCAAAAAAAAATTAGAAGAAAAAAATTAGAAAAAAAAATCTGAATTAGCAAAAAAAAAAAAATAGAAAAAAAAATAGCAAAAAACAAAAAATCTGAATTAGCAAAAAAATTGGAAAAAAAATTAGAAAAAAAAATCTGAATTAGCAAAAAACAAAAAAAAATCTGAATTAGCAAAAAAAAAATTAGAAAAAAAATCTGAATTAGCAAAAAAATTGGAAAAAAAATTAGAAAAAAAAATCTGAATTAGCAAAAAAAAAAAGAAAAAATCTGAATTAGCAAAAAAAAAAAATTAGAAAAAAAATAGAAAAAAAAATTTGAATTAGCAAAAAAAAAAAATTTGCAAAAAAAAACAAAAAAAAAATAGAAAAAAAAAATCTGAATTAGCAAAAAAAAACAAAAAAAAATTAGAAAAACAAAATTAGCAAAAAAAAAAATCTGAATTAGCAAAAAAAAAATGGAAAAAAAATTAGAAAAAAAAAATCTGAATTAGCAAAAAAAAAAAAATCTGAATTAGCCAAAAACAAAAAAAAAATAGAAAAAAATCTGAATTAGCAAAAAAAAAATTAGCAAAAAAAAACAAAAAAATTTAGAAAAAAAAAATCTGAATTAGCAAAAAAACAAAAAAAAATTAGCACAAAAAAAAATTGGAAAAAAAAATCTGAATTAGCAAAAAAAAAAATCTGAATTAGCAAAAAAAAAAAAATTGGAAAAAAAATTAGAAAAAAAAAATCTGAATTAGCAAAAAAAAAAAAAATCTGAATTAGCAAAAAAAACAAAAAAAAAATCTGCATTAGCAAAAAAAAAAAAAAAAAAAATTGGAAAAAAAAATTAGGAAAAAAAAATAAAAAAAAAAAATTTAATTAGCAAAAAAAAAAAAAAAATAGAAAAAAAAAATCTGAATTAGCAAAAAAAAAAATCTGAATTAGAAAAAAAAATTAGCAAAAAAAAAAAAATTGGAAAAAAAATTAGAAAAAAAAAATCTGAATTAGCAAAAAAAAAATAAAAAATTGGAAAAAAAATTAGAAAAAAAAATCTGAATTAGCAAAAAAAAAAATTAGAAAAAAAAAATCTGAATTAGCAAAAAACAAAACAAAGTCTGAATTAGCAAAAAAAAAAACAAAAAAAAATTAGAAAAAAAATCAGAATTAGCAAAAAAATTGGAAAAAAAAATTAGAAAAAAAAAATTTGAATTAGCAAAAAAAAAAGAAAAAATCTGAATTAGCAAAAAAAAAAATTAGGAAAAAAATAGAAAAAAAAATTTGAATTAGCAAAAAAAAAAAAAATTAGCAAAAAAAAATTAGAAAAAAAAATCTGAATTAGCAAAAAAAAACAAAAAAAATTAGAAAAACAAAATTAGCAAAAAAAATCTGAATTAGCAAAAAAAATTAGAAAAAAAAATCTGAATTAGCAAAAAAAAAAAAAACTGAATTAGCCAAAAACAAAAAAAAAAATAGAAAAAAATCTGAATTAGCAAAAAAAAATTAGCAAAAAAAAACAAAAAAATTTAGAAAAAAAAAATCTGAATTAGCAAAAAAATTAGCACAAAAAAAAAAATTGGAAAAAAAAAATCTGAATTAGCAAAAAAAAAAAATCTGAATTAGCAAAAAAAAAAATTGAAAAAAAAAATTAGAAAAAAAAAATCTGAATTAGCAAAAAAAAAAAAAATCTGAATTAGCAAAAAAAAACAAAAAAAAATCTGCATTAGCAAAAAAAAAAAATAAAATTGGAAAAAAAAATTAGAAAAAAAAAATAAAAAAAAAATTGAATTAGCAAAAAAAAAAAAAAATTAGAAAAAAAAAATCTGAATTAGCAAAAAAAAAAATCTGAATTAGAAAAAAAAATTCTGAATTAGCAAAAAAAAAAAATTGGAAAAAAAATTTAAAAAAAAAATCTGAATTAGCAAAAAATTGGAAAAAAAATTAGAAAAAAAAAATCTGAATTAGCAAAAAAAAAAATTAGAAAAAAAAATCTGAATTAGCAAAAAAAAAAAAAAAAAATCTGAATTAGCAAAAAACAAAAAAAAAATTAGAAAAAAAATCTGAATTAGCAAAAAAAAAAAAACAAAAAAAATTAGAAAAAAAAAAATTTGAATTAGCAAAAAAAAAAAAATCTGAATTAGCAAAAAAAAAACAAAAAAAATCTGAATTAGCAAAAAAAAAAAATAAAAAAAAAATTAGAAAAAAAAAATTAGCAGAAAAAAAAATCTGAATTAGCAAAAAAAAAAAAACAAAACTGAATTAGCAAAAAAAAAAAAAAAAAAAACAAAAAAAAATTAGAAAAAAAAAATAGAAAAAAAATCTGAATTAGCAAAAAAAAATTAGAAGAAAAAAATTAGAAAAAAAAATCTGAATTAGCAAAAAAAAAAAATAGAAAAAAAAATAGCAAAAAACAAAAAATCTGAATTAGCAAAAAAATTGGAAAAAAAATTAGAAAAAAAAATCTGAATTAGCAAAAAACAAAAAAAAATCTTAATTAGCAAAAAAAAAATTAGAAAAAAAATCTGAATTAGCAAAAAAATTGGAAAAAAAATTAGAAAAAAAAATCTGAATTAGCAAAAAAAAAAGAAAAAATCTGAATTAGCAAAAAAAAAAAATTAGAAAAAAAAATTTGAATTAGCAAAAAAAAAAAATTAGCAAAAAAAAACAAAAAAAAAATAGAAAAAAAAAATCTGAATTAGCAAAAAAAACAAAAAAAAATTAGAAAAACAAAATTAGCAAAAAAAAAAATCTGAATTAGCAAAAAAAAAAATGGAAAAAAAATTAGAAAAAAAAATCTGAATTAGCAAAAAAAAAAAAATCTGAATTAGCCAAAAACAAAAAAAAAATAGAAAAAAATCTGAATTAGCAAAAAAAAAATTAGCAAAAAAAAACAAAAAAATTTAGAAAAAAAAAATCTGAATTAGCAAAAAAACAAAAAAAAAATTAGCACAAAAAAAAATTGGAAAAAAAAATCTGAATTAGCAAAAAAAAAAATCTGAATTAGCAAAAAAAAAAAAATTGGAAAAAAAATTAGAAAAAAAAAATCTGAATTAGCAAAAAAAAAAAAAATCTGAATTAGCAAAAAAAACAAAAAAAAAATCTGCATTAGCAAAAAAAAAAAAAAAAATTGGAAAAAAAAAATTAGGAAAAAAAAATAAAAAAAAAAATTTAATTAGCAAAAAAAAAAAAAATTAGAAAAAAAAAAATCTGAATTAGCAAAAAAAAAAATCTGAATTAGAAAAAAAAATTAGCAAAAAAAAAAAAAATTGGAAAAAAAATTAGAAAAAAAAAATCTGAATTAGCAAAAAAAAAATAAAAAATTGGAAAAAAAATTAGAAAAAAAAATCTGAATTAGCAAAAAAAAAAATTAGAAAAAAAATCTGAATTCGCAAAAAAAAAAAAAATCTGAATTAGCAAAAAAAAAAAAAAAATTAGAAAAAAAATCTGAATTAGCAAAAAAAAAAACAAAAAAAAATTAGAAAAAAAAAATTTGAATTAGCAAAAAAAAAAAAAATCTGAATTAGCAAAAAAAAACAAAAAAAATCTGAATTAGCAAAAAAAAAAAAAAAAAAAAAAAAAAAATTAGAAAAAAAAAAATTGAATTAGCAAAAAAAAAATCTGAATTAGCAAAAAAAAAAAAATCTGAATTAGAAAAAAAAAATTAGCAAAAAAAAAATCTGAATTAGCAAAAAAAAAAAAATTGGAAAAAAAATTAGAAAAAAAAATCTGAATTAGCAAAAAAAAAAAAAAAAATTAGAAATAAAAATTAGCAAAAAAAAATTGAAAAAAAAATCTGAATTAGCAAAAAAAAAAAAAAAATTGGAAAAAAAAATTAGAAAAAAATTCTGAATTAGCAAAAAAAAATAAAAATTAAAAAAAAAAAAATAGACAAAAAAATCTGATATAGCAAAAAAAAAAAAATTAGAAACAAAAAATCTGAATTAGCAAAAAAAAAAAAAAAAAAATTGGAAAAAAAATTAGGAAAAAAAAAATTTGAATTAGCAAAAAAAAAAAAATCTGAATTAGCAAAAAAAAAACAAAAAAAAAATTAGAAAAAAAAATCTGAATTAGCAAAAAAAAAATTGGGAAAAAAAAATGAGAAAAAAATTTAAAAAAAATTGAATTAGCAAAAAAAAAAAAAATTAGAAAAAAAAAATCTGAATTAGCAAAAAAAAGAAAAAATCTGAATTAGCAAAAAAAAAAAAAATTAGAAAAAAAAATAGAAAAAAAAATCTGAATTAGCAAAAAAAAAAAAAAAATTAGAAAAAAAAACAAAAAAAATTAGAAAAAAATCTGAATTAGCAAAAAAAAATAAAAATTAGAAAAAAAAATAGACAAAAAAATCTGAATTAGAAAAAAAAAAATTAGAAAAAAAATAGAAAAAAAAATTTGAATTAGCAAAAAAAAAAAAATTAGCAAAAAAAAAACAAAAAAAATTAGAAAAAAAAATCTGAATTAGCAAAAAAAACAAAAAAAAATTAGAAAAACAAAATTAGCAAAAAAAAATCTGAATTAGCAAAAAAAAAATGGAAAAAAAAATTAGAAAAAAAAATTTGAATTAGCAAAAAAAAACTGAATTAGCCAAAAACAAAAAAAAAATAGAAAAAAATCTGAATTAGCAAAAAAAAATTAGCAAAGAAAAACAAAAAAATTTAGAAAAAAAAAATCTGAATTAGCAAAAAAATTAGCACAAAAAAAAAAAAATTGGAAAAAAAAATCTGAATTAGCAAAAAAAAAAAATCTGAATTAACAAAAAAAAAAAAAAAATTGGAAAATAAAATTAGAAAAAAAAAATCTGAATTAGCAAAAAAAAAAAAATCTGAATTAGTAAAAAAAAAAAATTAGAAAAAAAATAGAAAAAAAAATTTGAATCAGCAAAAAAAAAAAATTAGCAAAAAAAAACAAAAAAAATTAGAAAAAAAAATCTGAATTAGCAAAAAAAAACAAAACAAAATTGGAAAAAAAAAATCTGAATTAGCAAAAAAAAAATGGAAAAAAAAAAATAAAAAAAAAAAATCTGAATTAGCCAAAAACAAAAAAAAAATAGAAAAAAATCTGAATTAGCAAAAAAAATTAGCAAAAAAAAAACAAAAATATTTAGAAAAAAAAAATCTGAATTAGCAAAAAAACAAAAAAAAATTAGCACAAAAAAAAAATTGGAAAAAAAAATCTGAATTAGCAAAAAAAAAAAAAAAATTGGAAAAAAAAATTAGAAAAAAAAAATCTGAATTAGCAAAAAAAAAAAATCTGAATTAGCAAAAAAAAAAAAAATCTGAATTAGCAAAAAAAAAAAAAAAAACAAAAAAAAATTAGAAAAAAAAATAGAAAAAAAATCTGAATTAGCAAAAAAAAATTAGAAGAAAAAAATTAGCAAAAAAAAAAAATTAGAAAAAAAATAGCAAAAAACAAAAAATCTGAATTAGCAAAAAAATTGGAAAAAAAAAAATTAGAAAAAAAAAATCTGAATTAGCAAAAAACAAAACAAAATCTGAATTAGCAAAAAAAAAAACAAAAAAAAATTAGAAAAAAAATCAGAATTAGCAAAAAAATTGGAAAAAAAAATTAGAAAAAAAAATTTGAATTAGCAAAAAAAAAAGAAAAAATCTGAATTAGCAAAAAAAAAAAATTAGAAAAAAAATAGAAAAAAAAATTTGAATTAGCAAAAAAAAAAAATTAGCAAAAAAAAATTAGAAAAAAAAATCTGAATTAGCAAAAAAAAACAAAAAAAATTAGAAAAACAAAATTAGCAAAAAAAATCTGAATTAGCAAAAAAAAAATGGAAAAAAAAATTAGAAAAAAAAAATCTGAATTAGCAAAAAAAAAAAAACTGAATTAGCCAAAAACAAAAAAAAAAATAAAAAAAAATCTGAATTAGCAAAAAAAAATTAGCAAAAAAAAACAAAAAAATTTAGAAAAAAAAAATCTGAATTAGCAAAAAAATTAGCACAAAAAAAAAATTGGAAAAAAAAAATCTGAATTAGCAAAAAAAAAAATCTGAATTAGCAAAAAAAAAAAAATTGAAAAAAAAAATTAGAAAAAAAAAATCTGAATTAGCAAAAAAAAAAAAATCTGAATTAGCAAAAAAAAACAAAAAAAAATCTGCATTAGCAAAAAAAAAAAAAAAATTGGAAAAAAAAATTAGAAAAAAAAAATAAAAAAAAAATTGAATTAGCAAAAAAAAAAAAAAAATTAGAAAAAAAAAATCTGAATTAGCAAAAAAAAAAATCTGAATTAGAAAAAAAAAATTAGCAAAAAAAATTCTGAATTAGCAAAAAAAAAAAATTGGAAAAAAAATTTAAAAAAAAAATCTGAATTAGCAAAAAATTGGAAAAAAAAATTAGAAAAAAAAATCTGAATTAGCAAAAAAAAAAATTAGAAAAAAAAATCTGAATTAGCAAAAAAAAAAAAAAAAAATCTGAATTAGCAAAAAACAAAAAAAAAATTAGAAAAAAAATCTGAATTAGCAAAAAAAAAAAAAACAAAAAAAATTAGAAAAAAAAAAATTTGAATTAGCAAAAAAAAAAAAAATCTGAATTAGCAAAAAAAAAACAAAAAAAATCTGAATTAGCAAAAAAAAAAATAAAAAAAAAATTAGAAAAAAAAAATTAGCAGAAAAAAAAAATCTGAATTAGCAAAAAAAAAAAACAAAACTGAATTAGCAAAAAAAAAAACAAAAAAAAATTAGAAAAAAAAATAGAAAAAAAATCTGAATTAGCAAAAAAAAATTAGAAGAAAAAAATTAGAAAAAAAAATCTGAATTAGCAAAAAAAAAAAATAGAAAAAAAAATAGCAAAAAACAAAAAATCTGAATTAGCAAAAAAATTGGAAAAAAAATTAGAAAAAAAAAATCTGAATTAGCAAAAAACAAAAAAAAATCTGAATTAGCAAAAAAAAAATTAGAAAAAAAATCTGAATTAGCAAAAAAATTGGAAAAAAAATTAGAAAAAAAAATCTGAATTAGCAAAAAAAAAAGAAAAAATCTGAATTGGCAAAAAAAAAAAATTAGAAAAAAAATAGAAAAAAAAATTTGAATTAGCAAAAAAAAAAAAATTAGCAAAAAAAAACAAAAAAAAATAGAAAAAAAAAATCTGAATTAGCAAAAAAAACAAAAAAAAATTAGAAAAACAAAATTAGCAAAAAAAAAAATCTGAATTAGCAAAAAAAAAAAATGGAAAAAAAATTAGAAAAAAAAAATCTGAATTGGCAAAAAAAAAAAAATCTGAATTAGCCAAAAACAAAGAAAAAATAGAAAAAAATCTGAATTAGCAAAAAAAAAATTAGCAAAAAAAAACAAAAAAATTTAGAAAAAAAAAATCTGAATTAGCAAAAAAACAAAAAAAAATTAGCACAAAAAAAAATTGGAAAAAAAATCTGAATTAGCAAAAAAAAATCTGAATTAGCAAAAAAAAAAAAATTGGAAAAAAATTAGAAAAAAAAAATCTGAATTAGCAAAAAAAAAAAAAATCTGAATTAGCAAAAAAAACAAAAAAAAAATCTGCATTAGCAAAAAAAAAAAAAAAAAAAATGGAAAAAAAAAAATTAGGAAAAAAAAAATAAAAAAAAAAATTTAATTAGCAAAAAAAAAAAAAATTAGAAAAAAAAAATCTGAATTAGCAAAAAAAAAAAATCTGAATTAGAAAAAAAAATTAGCAAAAAAAAAAAAAATTGGAAAAAAAATTAGAAAAAAAAAATCTGAATTAGCAAAAAAAAAATAAAAAATTGGAAAAAAAATTAGAAAAAAAAATCTGAATTAGCAAAAAAAAAAATTAGAAAAAAAAAATCTGAATTAGCAAAAAACAAAACAAAATCTGAATTAGCAAAAAAAAAAAAAAATTAGAAAAAAAATCTGAATTAGCAAAAAAAAAAACAAAAAAAAATTAGAAAAAAAAAAATTTGAAATAGCAAAAAAAAAAAAAAATCTGAATTAGCAAAAAAAAACAAAAAAAATCTGAATTAGCAAAAAAAAAAAAAAAAAAAAAAAAAAAAAAAATTAGAAAAAAAAAATAGAAAAAAAATCTGAATTAGCAAAAAAAAATTAGAAGAAAAAAATTAGAAAAAAAAATCTGAATTAGCAAAAAAAAAAAATAGAAAAAAAATAGCAAAAAACAAAAAATCTGAATTAGCAAAAAAATTGGAAAAAAAATTAGAAAAAAAAATCTGAATTAGCAAAAAACAAAAAAAAATCTGAATAAGCAAAAAAAAAATTAGAAAAAAAATCTGAATTAGCAAAAAAATTGGAAAAAAAATTAGAAAAAAAAATCTGAATTAGCAAAAAAAAAAGAAAAAATCTGAATTAGCAAAAAAAAAAATTAGAAAAAAAATAGAAAAAAAAATTTGAATTAGCAAAAAAAAAAAATTAGCAAAAAAAAACAAAAAAAAAATCTGAATTAGCAAAAAAAACAAAAAAAAATTAGAAAAACAAAATTAGCAAAAAAAAAAATCTGAATTAGCAAAAAAAAAAATGGAAAAAAAATTAGAAAAAAAAAATCTGAATTAGCAAAAAAAAAAAAATCTGAATTAGCCAAAAACAAAAAAAAAATAGAAAAAAATCTGAATTAGCAAAAAAAAAATTAGCAAAAAAAAACAAAAAAATTTAGAAAAAAAAAATCTGAATTAGCAAAAAAACAAAAAAAAATTAGCACAAAAAAAAATTGGAAAAAAAAATCTGAATTAGCAAAAAAAAAATCTGAATTAGCAAAAAAAAAAAATTGGAAAAAAAATTAGAAAAAAAAAATCTGAATTAGCAAAAAAAAAAAAATCTGAATTAGCAAAAAAAACAAAAAAAAAATCTGCATTAGCAAAAAAAAAAAAAAAAAAAAAAAATTGGAAAAAAAAAATTAGGAAAAAAAAATAAAAAAAAAAATTTAATTAGCAAAAAAAAAAAAAAATCTGAATTAGCAAAAAAAAAAAATCTGAATTAGAAAAAAAAATTAGCAAAAAAAAAAAATAATTGGAAAAAAAATTAGAAAAAAAAAATCTGAATTAGCAAAAAAAAAATAAAAAATTGGAAAAAAAATTAGAAAAAAAAATCTGAATTAGCAAAAAAAAAATTAGAAAAAAAATCTGAATTAGCAAAAAAAAAAAAAATCTGAATTAGCAAAAAAAAAAAAAAAATTAGAAAAAAAATCTGAATTAGCAAAAAAAAAAACAAAAAAAAATTAGAAAAAAAAAAATTTGAATTAGCAAAAAAAAAAAAAAATCTGAATTAGCAAAAAAAAACAAAAAAAATCTGAATTAGCAAAAAAAAAAAAAAAAAAAAAAAATTAGAAAAAAAAAAATTGAATTAGCAAAAAAAAAATCTGAATTAGCAAAAAAAAAAATCTGAATTAGAAAAAAAAAATTAGCAAAAAAAAAAATCTGAATTAGCAAAAAAAAAAAAATTGGAAAAAAAATTAGAAAAAAAAATCTGAATTAGCAAAAAAAAAATAAAAAATTGGAAAAAAAATTAGAAAAAAAAATTGAAAAAAAATTAGAAAAAAAAAATCTGAATTAGCAAAAAGAATTAGCAAAAAAAAAAAATCTGAATTAGAAAAAAAAATTAGCAAAAAAAAAAAAATTGGAAAAAAAATTAGAAAAAAAAAATCTGAATTAGCAAAAAAAAAATAAAAAATTGGAAAAAAAATTAGAAAAAAAAATCTGAATTAGCAAAAAAAAAAATTAGAAAAAAAAAATCTGAATTAGCAAAAAACAAAACAAAATCTGAATTAGCAAAAAAAAAAACAAAAAAAAATTAGAAAAAAAATCAGAATTAGCAAAAAAATTAGAAAAAAAAATCTGAATTAGCAAAAAAAAACAAAAAAAATTAGAAAAACAAAATTAGCAAAAAAAATCTGAATTAGCAAAAAAAAAAATGGAAAAAAAAATTAGAAAAAATAATCTGAATTAGCAAAAAAAAAAAAAACTGAATTAGCCAAAAACGAAAAAAAAAATAGAAAAAAATCTGAATTAGCAAAAAAAAATTAGCAAAAAAAAACAAAAAAATTTAGAAAAAAAAAATCTGAATTAGCAAAAAAATTAGCACAAAAAAAAAATTGGAAAAAAAAAATCTGAATTAGCAAAAAAAAAAAATCTGAATTAGCAAAAAAAAAAAATTGAAAAAAAAAATTAGAAAAAAAAAATCTGAATTAGCAAAAAAAAAAAAAAATCTGAATTAGCAAAAAAAAACAAAAAAAAATCTGCATTAGCAAAAAAAAAAAATAAAATTGGAAAAAAAAATTAGAAAAAAAAAATAAAAAAAAAATTGAATTAGCAAAAAAAAAAAAAAAATTAGAAAAAAAAAATCTGAATTAGCAAAAAAAAAAAATCTGAATTAGAAAAAAAAAATTAGCAAAAAAAATTCTGAATTAGCAAAAAAAAAAATTGGAAAAAAAATTTAAAAAAAAAATCTGAATTAGCAAAAAATTGGAAAAAAAAATTAGAAAAAAAAAATCTGAATTAGCAAAAAAAAAAATTAGAAAAAAAAATCTGAATTAGCAAAAAAAAAAAATTAGAAAAAAAATAGAAAAAAAAATTTGAATTAGCAAAAAAAAAAAAATTAGCAAAAAAAAATTAGAAAAAAAAATCTGAATTAGCAAAAAAAAACAAAAAAAATTAGAAAAACAAAATTAGCAAAAAAAATCTGAATTAGCAAAAAAAAAAAATGGAAAAAAAAATTAGAAAAAATAATCTGAATTAGCAAAAAAAAAAAAACTGAATTAGCCAAAAACGAAAAAAAAAATAGAAAAAAATCTGAATTAGCAAAAAAAAATTAGCAAAAAAAAACAAAAAAATTTAGAAAAAAAAAATCTGAATTAGCAAAAAAATTAGCACAAAAAAAAAAATTGGAAAAAAAAAATCTGAATTAGCAAAAAAAAAAAATCTGAATTAGCAAAAAAAAAAAAATTGAAAAAAAAAATTAGAAAAAAAAAATCTGAATTAGCAAAAAAAAAAAAAATCTGAATTAGCAAAAAAAAACAAAAAAAAATCTGCATTAGCAAAAAAAAAAAATAAAATTGGAAAAAAAAATTAGAAAAAAAAAATAAAAAAAAAATTGAATTAGCAAAAAAAAAAAAAAAATTAGAAAAAAAAAATCTGAATTAGCAAAAAAAAAAAATCTGAATTAGAAAAAAAAAATTAGCAAAAAAAATTCTGAATTAGCAAAAAAAAAATTTAAAAAAAAATCTGAATTAGCAAAAAATTGGAAAAAAAAATTAGAAAAAAAAACTCTGAATTAGCAAAAAAAAAAATTAGAAAAAAAAATCTGAATTAGCAAAAAAAAAAAAAAAAAATCTGAATTAGCAAAAAACAAAAAAAAAATTAGAAAAAAAATCTGAATTAGCAAAAAAAAAAAACAAAAAAAATTAGAAAAAAAAAAATTTGAATTAGCAAAAAAAAAAAAAATCTGAATTAGCAAAAAAAAACAAAAAAAATCTGAATTAGCAAAAAAAAAAAATAAAAAAAAAATTAGAAAAAAAAAATTAGGAGAAAAAAAAAATCTGAATTAGCAAAAAAAAAAAAACAAAACTGAATTAGCAAAAAAAAAAAAAAAAAAAACAAAAAAAAATTAGAAAAAAAAAAAATAGAAAAAAAATCTGAATTAGCAAAAAAAAATTAGAAGAAAAAAAATAGAAAAAAAAATCTGAATTAGCAAAAAAAAAAAAATAGAAAAAAAAATAGCAAAAAACAAAAAATCTGAATTAGCAAAAAAATTGGAAAAAAAATTAGAAAAAAAATCTGAATTAGCAAAAAACAAAAAAAAATCTGAATTAGCAAAAAAAAAATTAGAAAAAAAATCTGAATTAGCAAAAAAATTGGAAAAAAAATTAGAAAAAAAAATCTGAATTAGCAAAAAAAAAAGAAAAAATCTGAATTAGCAAAAAAAAAAAATTAGAAAAAAAATAGAAAAAAAAATTTGAATTAGCAAAAAAAAAAAATTAGCAAAAAAAAACAAAAAAAAAATAGAAAAAAAAAATCTGAATTAGCAAAAAAAACAAAAAAAAATTAGAAAAACAAAATTAGCAAAAAAAAAAAATCTGAATTAGCAAAAAAAAAAATGGAAAAAAAATTAGAAAAAAAAAATCTGAATTAGCAAAAAAAAAAAAATCTGAATTAGCCAAAAACAAAAAAAAAATAGAAAAAAATCTGAATTAGCAAAAAAAAAATTAGCAAAAAAAAACAAAAAAATTTAGAAAAAAAAAATCTGAATTAGCAAAAAAACAAAAAAAAATTAGCACAAAAAAAAATTGGAAAAAAAAATCTGAATTAGCAAAAAAAAAAATCTGAATTAGCAAAAAAAAAAAATTGGAAAAAAAATTAGAAAAAAAAAATCTGAATTAGCAAAAAAAAAAAAAATCTGAATTAGCAAAAAAAACAAAAAAAAAATCTGCATTAGCAAAAAAAAAAAAAAAAAAAAAAATTGGAAAATAAAATTAGGAAAAAAAAATAAAAAAAAAAATTTAATTAGCAAAAAAAAAAAAATTAGAAAAAAAAAATCTGAATTAGCAAAAAAAAAAAATCTGAATTAGAAAAAAAAATTAGCAAAAAAAAAAAAATTGGAAAAAAAATTAGAAAAAAAAAATCTGAATTAGCAAAAAAAAAATAAAAAATTGAAAAAAAATTAGAAAAAAAAATCTGAATTAGCAAAAAAAAAAATTAGAAAAAAAATCTGAATTAGCAAAAAAAAAAAAAATCTGAATTAGCAAAAAAAAAAAAAAAATTAGAAAAAAAATCTGAATTAGCAAAAAAAAAAACAAAAAAAAATTAGAAAAAAAAAATTTGAATTAGCAAAAAAAAAAAAAATCTGAATTAGCAAAAAAAAAAAAAAAAAATTAGAAAAAAAAAATTGAATTAGCAAAAAAAAATCTGAATTAGCAAAAAAAAAAAAATCTGAATTAGAAAAAAAAAATTAGCAAAAAAAAAAATCTGAATTAGCAAAAATAAAAAAATTGGAAAAAAAATTAGAAAAAAAAATCTGAATTAGCAAAAAAAAAAAAAAAAATTAGAAATAAAAATTAGCAAAAAAAAATTGAAAAAAAAATCTGAATTAGCAAAAAAAAAAAAAAAAAATTGGAAAAAAAAATTAGAAAAAAATTCTGAATTAGCAAAAAAAAATAAAAATTAAAAAAAAAAAAATAGACAAAAAAATCTGATATAGCAAAAAAAAAAAAATTAAAAACAAAAAATCTGAATTAGCAAAAAAAAAAAAAAAAAAATTGGAAAAAAAATTAGGAAAAAAAAAATTTGAATTAGCAAAAAAAAAAAAATCTGAATTAGCAAAAAAAAAACAAAAAAAATTAGAAAAAAAAATCTGAATTAGCAAAAAAAAAATTGGAAAAAAAAATGAGAAAAAAATTTAAAAAAAATTGAATTAGCAAAAAAAAAAAATTAGAAAAAAAAATCTGAATTAGCAAAAAAAAGAAAAAATCTGAATTAGCAAAAAAAAAAAAAATTAGAAAAAAAAATAGAAAAAAAATCTGAATTAGCAAAAAAAAAAAAAAAATTAGAAAAAAAAACAAAAAAAATTAGAAAAAAATCTGAATTAGCAAAAAAAAATAAAAATTAGAAAAAAAAATAGACAAAAAAATCTGAATTAGCAAAAAAAAAAATTAGAAAAAAAAAATCTGAATTAGCAAAAAAAATCTGAATTAGCAAAAAACAAAAAAAAAATTAGAAAAAAAATCTGAATTAGCAAAAAAAAAAAAAAACAAAAAAAATTAAAAAAAAAAAAATTTGAATTAGCAAAAAAAAAAAAAATCTGAATTAGCAAAAAAAAACAAAAAAAATCTGAATTAGGAAAAAAAAAATAAAAAAAAAAATTAGAAAAAAAAATTAGCAGAAAAAAAAATCTGAATTAGCAAAAAAAAAAAAAATCTGAATTAGCAAAAAAAAAAAAACAAAAAAAAATTAGAAAAAAAAAATAGAAAAAAAATCTGAATTAGCAAAAAAAAATTAGAAGAAAAAAATTAGAAAAAAAAATCTGAATTAGCAAAAAAAAAAAATTAGAAAAAAAAATAGCAAAAAACAAAAAATCTGAATTAGCAAAAAAATTGGAAAAAAAAATTAGAAAAAAAAATCTGAATTAGCAAAAAACAAAAAAAAAATCTGAGTTAGCAAAAAAAAAAAAAACAAAAAAAAAATAGAAAAAAATCTGAATTAGCAAAAAAAAAATTAGCAAAAAAAAACAAAAAAATTTAGAAAAAAAAAATCTGAATTAGCAAAAAAACAAAAAAAAAAATTAGCACAAAAAAAAAAATTGGAAAAAAAAATCTGAATTAGCAAAAAAAAAAATCTGAATTAGCAAAAAAAAAAAAAAAATTGGAAAAAAAATTAGAAAAAAAAAATCTGAATTAGCAAAAAAAAAAAAAATCTGAATTAGCAAAAAAAACAAAAAAAAATCTGCATTAGCAAAAAAAAAAAAAAAAAAAAATTGGAAAAAAAAAATTAGAAAAAAAAATAAAAAAAAAATTTAATTAGCAAAAAAAAAAAAAATTAGAAAAAAAAAATCTGAATTAGCAAAAAAAAAAATCTGAATTAGAAAAAAAAATTAGCAAAAAAAAAAAATTGGAAAAAAAATTAGAAAAAAAAAATCTGAATTAGCAAAAAAAAAATAAAAAATTGGAAAAAAAATTAGAAAAAAAAATCTGAATTAGCAAAAAAAAAATTAGAAAAAAAATCTGAATTAGCAAAATAAAAAAAAAATCTAAATTAGCAAAAAAAAAAAAAAAATTAGAAAAAAAATCTGAATTAGCAAAAAAAAAAACAAAAAAAAATTAGAAAAAAAAAAATTTGAATTAGCAAAAAAAAAAAAAAAAATCTGAATTAGCAAAAAAAAACAAAAAAAATCTAAATTAGCAAAAAAAAAAAAAAAAAAATTAGAAAAAAAAAAAATTGAATTAGCAAAAAAAAAAATCTGAATTAGCAAAAAAAAAAATCTGAATTAGAAAAAAAAAATTAGCAAAAAAAAAATTCTGAATTAGCAAAAAAAAAATTGGAAAAAAAATTAGAAAAAAAAATCTGAATTAGCAAAAAAAAAAAAAATTAGAAATAAAAATTAGCAAAAAAAAATTGGAAAAAAAATCTGAATTAGCAAAAAAAAAAAAATTGGAAAAAAAAAATTAGAAAAAAATTCTGAATTAGCAAAAAAAAAATAAAAATTAAAAAAAAAAATAGACAAAAAAATCTGATATAGCAAAAAAAAAAATTAGAAACAAAAAATCTGAATTAGCAAAAAAAAAAAAAATAAAATTGGAAAAAAAATTAGGAAAAAAAAAATTTGAATTAGCAAAAAAAAAAAATCTGAATTAGCAAAAAAAAAACAAAAAAAAATTAGAAAAAAAATCTGAATTATCAAAAAAAAAATTGGAAAAAAAATGAGAAAAAAAAATAAAAAAAAAATTGAATTAGCAAAAAAAAAAAAAAAATTAGAAAAAAAAATCTGAATTAGCAAAAAAAAGAAAAAATCTGAATTAGCAAAAAAAAAAAAAAAAAAAAAAAATCTGAATTAGCAAAAAAAAAAAAACAAAAAAAATTAGATAAAAATCTGAATTAGCAAAAAAAAATAAAAATTAGAAAAAAAAATAGACAAAAAAATCTGAATTAGCAAAAAAATAAAAAAATAAAATTGGAAAAAAAATTAGGAAAAAAAAATTTGAATTAGCAAAAAAAAAAAAAAATCTGAATTAGCAAAAAAAAACAAAAAAAAATCTGAATTAGCAAAAAAAAAATTGGAAAAAAATGAGAAAAAAATTAAAAAAAAATTGAATTAGCAAAAAAAAAAAAAAAATTAAAAAAAAAAATCTGAATTAGCAAAAAAAAGAAAAAATCTGAATTAGCAAAAAAAAAAAAAAATTAGAAAAAAAAATAGAAAAAAAAAATCTGAATTAGCAAAAAAAAAAAAAAATTAGAAAAAAAAACAAAAAAAAATTAGAAAAAAATCTGAATTAGCAAAAAAAAATAAAAAGTAGAAAAAAAAATAGACAAAAAAATCTGAATTAGCAAAAAAAAAAAATTAGAAAAAAAAAATCTGAATTAGCAAAAAAAAAAAAAAATCTGAATTAGCAAAAAACAAAAAAAAATTAGAAAAAAAATCTGAATTAGCAAAAAAAAAAAAACAAAAAAAATTAGAAAAAAAAAATTTGAATTAGCAAAAAAAAAAAAAAAAATCTGAATTAGCAAGAAAAAACAAAAAAAATCTGAATTAGGAAAAAAAAAATAAAAAAAAAAATTAGAAAAAAAAATTAGCAGAAAAAAAAATCTGAATTAGCAAAAAAAAAAAAAAAATCTGAATTAGCAAAAAAAAAAAAAAAACAAAAAAAAATTAGAAAAAAAAATAGAAAAAAAATCTGAATTAGCAAAAAAAAATTAGAAGAAAAAAATTAGAAAAAAAAATCTGAATTAGCAAAAAAAAAAAATTAGAAAAAAAAATAGCAAAAAACAAAAAATCTGAATTAGCAAAAAAATTGGAAAAAAAAATTAGAAAAAAAAATCTGAATTAGCAAAAAACAAAAAAAAATCTGAATTAGCAAAAAAAAAAACAAAAAAAAATTAGAAAAAAAATCTGAATTAGCAAAAAAATTGGAAAAAAAATTAGAAAAAAAAATCTGAATTAGCAAAAAAAAAAGAAAAAATCTGAATTAGCAAAAAAAAAAAAATTAGAAAAAAATAGAAAAAAAAATTTGAATTAGCAAAAAAAAAAATTAGCAAAAAAAACAAAAAAATTAGAAAAAAAAAATCTGAATTAGCAAAAAAAACAAAAAAAAATTAGAAAAACAAAATTAGCAAAAAAAAAAATCTAAATTAGCAAAAAAAAAAATCTGAATTAGAAAAAAAAAAAAATCTGAATTAGCCAAAAACAAAAAAAAATAGAAAAAAATCTGAATTAGCAAAAAAAAATTAGCAAAAAAAAACAAAAAAATTAGAAAACAAAAATCTGAATTAGCAAAAAACAAAAAAAAATTAGCACAAAAAAAAAATTGGAAAAAAAATCTGAATTAGCAAAAAAAAAAATCTGAATTAGCAAAAAAAAAAAAAAATGGAAAAAAAATTAGAAAAAAAAATCTGAATTAGCAAAAAAAAAAAAAAATCTGAATTAGCAAAAAAAACAAAAAAAAATCTGCATTAGCAAAAAAAAAAAAAAAATTGGAAAAAAAATTAGAAAAAAAAAATAAAAAAAAAATTTGATTAGCAAAAAAAAAAAAAAAATTAGAAAAAAAAATCTGAATTAGCAAAAAAAAAAAATCTGAATTAGAAAAAAAAATTAGCAAAAAATTGGAAAAAAATTAGAAAAAAAAAAATCTGAATTAGCAAAAAAAAATAAAAAATTGGAAAAAAATTAGAAAAAAAATCTGAATTAGCAAAAAAAAAAATTAGAAAAAAAAGCTGAATTAGCAAAAAAAAAAAAAAAATCTGAATTAGCAAAAAAAAAAAAAAATTAGAAAAAAAATCTGATTAGCAAAAAAAAAAGAAAAAAAAAAGAAAAAAAAATTGAATTAGCAAAAAAAAAAAAAATCTGAATTAGCAAAAAAACAAAAAAAAATCTGAATTAGCAAAAAAAAAAAAAAAAAAAAAAAATTAGAAAAAAAAAAAATTGAATTAGCAAAAAAAAAATCTGAATTAGCAAAAAAAAAAATCTGAATTAGAAAAAAAAATTAGCAAAAAAAAAATCTGAATTAGCAAAAAAAAAAATTGGAAAAAAAATTAGAAAAAAAAAATCTGAATTAGCAAAAAAATTAGAAATAAAAATTAGCAAAAAAAAATTGGAAAAAAAAATCTGAATTAGCAAAAAAAAAAAAAAAAAATTGGAAAAAAAAATTAGAAAAAAATTCTGAATTAGCAAAAAAAAAAATAAAAATTAAAAAAAAAAAATAGACAAAAAAATCTGATATAGCAAAAAAAAAATTAGAAACAAAAAATCTGAATTAGCAAAAAAAAAAAAAAAAAATTGGAAAAAAAATTAGGAAAAAAAAAATTTGAATTAGCAAAAAAAAAAAAAATCTGAATTAGCAAAAAAAAAACAAAAAAAAATTAGAAAAAAAAATCTGAATTAGCAAAAAAAAAATTGGAAAAAAAAATGAGAAAAAAAAAAAAAAAAAATTGAATTAGCAAAAAAAAAAAAATTAGAAAAAAAAATCTGAATTAGCAAAAAAAAGAAAAAATCTGAATTAGCAAAAAAAAAAAATTAGAAAAAAAAATAGAAAAAAAAAATCTGAATTAGCAAAAAAAAAAATTAGAAAAAAAAACAAAAAAAAAATTAGAAAAAAAAATAGAAAAAAAATCTGAATTAGCAAAAAAAAAAAAAAAAATTAGAAAAAAAAAATCTGAATTAGCAAAAAAAAAAAAATTAGAAAAAAAAAATTAGCAAAAGACAAAAAATCTGAAAAAAAAATTAGAAAAAAAATCTGAATTAGCAAAAACAAAAAAAAAATCTGAATTAGCAAAAAAAAAAAAAAAAATTAGCAAAAAAAATAGAAAAAAAAATCTGAATTAGCAAAAAAAATTGGAAAAAAAATAGAAAAAAAAATCTGAATTAGCAAAAAAAAAAAAATTAGAAAAAAAATAGAAAAAAAAATCTGAATTAGCAAAAAAAAAAAAATTTGAATTAGCAAAAAAAAAAAAAAAAATATCTGAATTAGCAAAAAAAAAATTGGAAAAAAAAATTAGAAAAAAAATTTGAATTAGCAAAAAAAAATCTGAATTAGCAAAAAAAAAAAAAATTAGAAAAAAAAAATATGAATTAGCAAAATTAGAAAAAAAATCTGAATTAGCAAAAAAAAAACAAAAAAAAAATTAGAAAAAAAAAATTTGAATTAGCAAAAAAAAAAAAAAATCTGAATTAGCAAAAAAAAATTTGAATTACCAAAAAAAAAAAAAAAAAAAAAAAATTAGAAAAAAAAAAATTGAATTAGCAAAAAAAAAATCTGAATTAGCAAAAAAAAAAAATCTGAATTAGAAAAAAAAAATTAGCAAAAAAAAAATCTGAATTAGCAAAAAAAAAAAATTGGAAAAAAAATTAGAAAAAAAAAATCTGAATTAGCAAAAAAAAAAAAAAAATTAGAAATAAAAATTAGCAAAAAAAAATTGGAAAAAAAATCTGAATTAGCAAAAAAAAAATCTGAATTAGCAAAAAAAAAAAAAAAAAATTGGAAAAAAAAATTAGAAAAAAATTCTGAATTAGCAAAAAAAAAATAAAAATTAAAAAAAAAAATAGACAAAAAAATCTGATATAGCAAAAAAAAAAAAAATTAGAAAAAAAAAATCTGAATTAGCAAAAAAAAAAAAATCTGAATTAGCAAAAAAAAAAAAAATCTGAATTAGCAAAAAAAAAAAAATTAGAAAAAAAAAATAGAAAAAAAATCTGAATTAGCAAAAAAAAATTAGAAGAAAAAAATTAGCAAAAAAAAAATTAGAAAAAAAATAGCAAAAAACAAAAAATCTGAATTAGCAAAAAAATTGGAAAAAAAAAATAGAAAAAAAAAATCTGAATTAGCAAAAAACAAAACAAAATCTGAATTAGCAAAAAAAAAAAAACAAAAAAAATTAGAAAAAAAATCAGAATTAGCAAAAAAATTGGAAAAAAAAATTAGAAAAAAAAAATTTGGATTAGCAAAAAAAAAGAAAAAATCTGAATTAGCAAAAAAAAAAAATTAGAAAAAAATAGAAAAAAAAATTTGAATTAGCAAAAAAAAAAAAATTAGCAAAAAAAAATTAGAAAAAAAATCTGAATTAGCAAAAAAAAACAAAAAAATTAGAAAAACAAAATTAGCAAAAAAAATCTGAATTAGCAAAAAAAAAATGGAAAAAAAAATTAGAAAAAAAAATCTGAATTAGCAAAAAAAAAAAAACTGAATTAGCCAAAAACAAAAAAAAAAAAATAGAAAAAAATCTGAATTAGCAAAAAAAAATTAGCAAAAAAAAACAAAAAAATTTAGAAAAAAAAATCTGAATTAGCAAAAAAATTAGCACAAAAAAAAAAATTGGAAAAAAAAAATCTGAATTAGCAAAAAAAAAAATCTGAATTAGCAAAAAAAAAAAATTGAAAAAAAAAATTAGAAAAAAAAAATCTGAATTAGCAAAAAAAAAAAAATCTGAATTAGCAAAAAAAAACAAAAAAAAAATCTGCATTAGCAAAAAAAAAAAATAAAATTGGAAAAAAAAATTAGAAAAAAAAAATAAAAAAAAAAATTGAATTAGCAAAAAAAAAAAAAAAAAATTAGAAAAAAAAATCTGAATTAGCAAAAAAAAAAAATCTGAATTAGAAAAAAAAAATTAGCAAAAAAAATTCTGAATTAGCAAAAAAAAAAAATTGGAAAAAAAATTTAAAAAAAAAATCTGAATTAGCAAAAAATTGGAAAAAAAAATTAGAAAAAAAAAATCTGAATTAGCAAAAAAAAAATTAGAAAAAAAAATCTGAATTAGCAAAAAAAAAAAAAAATCTGAATTAGCAAAAAACAAAAAAAAATTAGAAAAAAAATCTGAATTAGCAAAAAAAAAAAACAAAAAAAATTAGAAAAAAAAAATTTGAATTAGCAAAAAAAAAAAATCTGAATTAGCAAAAAAAAACAAAAAAAATCTGAATTAGCAAAAAAAAATTAGAAAAAAAAAATTAGCAGAAAAAAAAAATCTGAATTAGCAAAAAAAAAAAAACAAAACTGAATTAGCAAAAAAAAAAAAAAAAAAAAAAAAAAAAAAAATTAGAAAAAAAAATAGAAAAAAAATCTGAATTAGCAAAAAAAAATTAGAAGAAAAAAATTAGAAAAAAAAATCTGAATTAGCAAAAAAAAAAAATAGAAAAAAAAATAGCAAAAAACAAAAAATCTGAATTAGCAAAAAAATTGGAAAAAAAATTAGAAAAAAAAATCTGAATTAGCAAAAAAAAAAGAAAAAATCTGAATTAGCAAAAAAAAAAAAATTAGAAAAAAAATAGAAAAAAAAATTTGAATTAGCAAAAAAAAAAAATTAGCAAAAAAAAATAGAAAAAAAAAATCTGAATTAGCAAAAAAAACAAAAAAAAATTAGAAAAACAAAATTAGCAAAAAAAAAAATCTGAATTAGCAAAAAAAAAATGGAAAAAAATTAGAAAAAAAAATCTGAATTAGCAAAAAAAAAAAATCTGAATTAGCCAAAAACAAAAAAAAAAAAATAGAAAAAAATCTGAATTAGCAAAAAAAAATTAGCAAAAAAAAACAAAAAAATTTAGAAAAAAAAAATCTGAATTAGCAAAAAAACAAAAAAAAATTAGCACAAAAAAAAATCTGAATTAGCAAAAAAAAAAAATCTGAATTAGCAAAAAAAAAAAATTGGAAAAAAAATTAGAAAAAAAAAATCTGAATTAGCAAAAAAAAAAAAATCTGAATTAGCAAAAAAAACAAAAAAAAAATCTGCATTAGCAAAAAAAAAAAAAAAAAAAATTGGAAAAAAAAATTAGGAAAAAAAAATAAAAAAAAAAATTTAATTAGCAAAAAAAAAAAAAAATTAGAAAAAAAAAATCTGAATTAGCAAAAAAAAAAAATCTGAATTAGAAAAAAAAATTAGCAAAAACAAAAAAATTGGAAAAAAAATTAGAAAAAAAAAATCTGAATTAGCAAAAAAAAAATAAAAAATTGGAAAAAAAATTAGAAAAAAAAATCTGAATTAGCAAAAAAAAAAATTAGAAAAAAAATCTGAATTAGCAAAAAAAAAAAAAATCTGAATTAGCAAAAAAAAAAAAAAATTAGAAAAAAAATCTGAATTAGCAAAAAAAAAACAAAAAAAAATTAGAAAAAAAAAATTTGAATTAGCAAAAAAAAAAAAAAAATCTGAATTAGCAAAAAAAAACAAAAAAAAATCTGAATTAGCAAAAAAAAAAAAAAAAAAAAAAAATTAGAAAAAAAAAAATTGAATTAGCAAAAAAAAATCTGAATTAGCAAAAAAAAAAATCTGAATTAGAAAAAAAAAATTAGCAAAAAAAAAAATCTGAATTAGCAAAAAAAAAAAATTGGAAAAAAAATTAGAAAAAAAAATCTGAATTAGCAAAAAAAAAAAAAAAAAAATTAGAAATAAAAATTAGCAAAAAAAATTGAAAAAAAAATCTGAATTAGCAAAAAAAAAAAATCTGAATTAGCAAAAAAAAAAAAAAAAAATTGGAAAAAAAAATTAGAAAAAATTCTGAATTAGCAAAAAAAAATAAAAATTAAAAAAAAAAAATAGACAAAAAAATCTGATATAGCAAAAAAAAAAAAATTAGAAACAAAAAATCTGAATTAGCAAAAAAAAAAAAAAAAAAATTGGAAAAAAATTAGGAAAAAAAAAATTTGAATTAGCAAAAAAAAAAAAATCTGAATTAGCAAAAAAAAAACAAAAAAAAATTAGAAAAAAAATCTGAATTAGCAAAAAAAAAATTGGAAAAAAAAATGAGAAAAAAATTTAAAAAAAATTGAATTAGCAAAAAAAAAAAAATTAGAAAAAAAAAATCTGAATTAGCAAAAAAAAGAAAAAATCTGAATTAGCAAAAAAAAAAAAAATTAGAAAAAAAAATAGAAAAAAAAATCTGAATTAGCAAAAAAAAAAAAAAAATTAGAAAAAAAACAAAAAAAATTAGAAAAAAATCTGAATTAGCAAAAAAAAATAAAAATTAGAAAAAAAATAGACAAAAAAAAAAATTAGAAAAAAAAAATCTGAATTAGCAAAAAAAAAAAAAAATCTGAATTAGCAAAAAACAAAAAAAAAATTAGAAAAAAAATCTGAATTAGCAAAAAAAAAAAAAACAAAAAAAATTAAAAAAAAAAAAAATTTGAATTAGCAAAAAAAAAAAAAAATCTGAATTAGCAAAAAAAAACAAAAAAAATCTGAATTAGGAAAAAAAAAATAAAAAAAAAAATTAGAAAAAAAAATTAGCAGAAAATAAAAATCTGAATTAGCAAAAAAAAAAAAAATCTGAATTAGCAAAAAAAAAAAAAACAAAAAAAAATTAGAAAAAAAAAATAGAAAAAAAATCTGAATTAGCAAAAAAAAATTAGAAGAAAAAAATTAGAAAAAAAAATCTGAATTAGCAAAAAAAAAAAATTAGAAAAAAAAATAGCAAAAAACAAAAAATCTGAATTAGCAAAAAAATTGGAAAAAAAATTAGAAAAAAAATCTGAATTAGCAAAAAACAAAAAAAAAATCTGAGTTAGCAAAAAAAAAAAAAACAAAAAAAAAATAGAAAAAAATCTGAATTAGCAAAAAAAAAATTAGCAAAAAAAAACAAAAAAATTTAGAAAAAAAAAATCTGAATTAGCAAAAAAACAAAAAAAAAATTAGCACAAAAAAAAATTGGAAAAAAAAATGTGAATTAGCAAAAAAAAAAATCTGAATTAGCAAAAAAAAATTGGAAAAAAAATTAGAAAAAAAAAATCTGAATTAGCAAAAAAAAAAAATCTGAATTAGCAAAAAAAAACAAAAAAAAATCTGCATTAGCAAAAAAAAAAAAAAAAAAAATTGGAAAAAAAAAATTAGAAAAAAAAATAAAAAAAAAAATTTAATTAGCAAAAAAAAAAAAAAAATTAGAAAAAAAAATCTGAATTAGCAAAAAAAAAAATCTGAATTAGAAAAAAAAAATTAGCAAAAAAAAAAAAAATTGGAAAAAAAATTAGAAAAAAAAAATCTGAATTAGCAAAAAAAAAATAAAAAATTGGAAAAAAAATTAGAAAAAAAAATCTGAATTAGCAAAAAAAAAATTATAAAAAAAATCTGAATTAGCAAAAAAAAAAAAATCTGAATTAGCAAAAAAAAAAAAAAATTAGAAAAAAAATCTGAATTAGCAAAAAAAAAAACAAAAAAAAATTAGAAAAAAAAAATTTGAATTAGCAAAAAAAAAAAAAAATCTGAATTAGCAAAAAAAAACAAAAAAAATCTAAATTAGCAAAAAAAAAAAAAAAAAAAATTAGAAAAAAAAAAAATTGAATTAGCAAAAAAAAAAATCTGAATTAGCAAAAAAAAAAATCTGAATTAGAAAAAAAAAATTAGCAAAAAAAAAAATCTGAATTAGCAAAAAAAAAATTGGAAAAAAAATTAGAAAAAAAAAATCTGAATTATCAAAAAAAAAATTGGAAAAAAAAATGAGAAAAAAAATAAAAAAAAAATTGAATTAGCAAAAAAAAAAAAAAATTAGAAAAAAAATCTGAATTAGCAAAAAAAAGAAAAAATCTGAATTAGCAAAAAAAAAAAAAAAAAAAAAAAAAAAAAAAAAAAAAAAATCTGAATTAGCAAAAAAAAAAATGATTAGAAAAAAAAACAAAAAAAATTAGATAAAAATCTGAATTAGCAAAAAAAAATAAAAATTAGAAAAAAAAATAGACAAAAAAATCTGAATTAGCAAAAAAATAAAAAAATAAAATTGGAAAAAAAATTAGGAAAAAAAAATTTGAATTAGCAAAAAAAAAAAAAATCTGAATTAGCAAAAAAAAACAAAAAAAAATTAAAAAAAAAAATCTGAATTAGCAAAAAAAAAATTGGAAAAAAAATGAGAAAAAAATTAAAAAAAAATTGAATTAGCAAAAAAAAAAAAATTAGAAAAAAAAATCTGAATTAGCAAAAAAAAGAAAAAATCTGAATTAGCAAAAAAAAAAAAAAATTAGAAAAAAAAATAGAAAAAAAAAAAATGTATTAGCAAAAAAAAAAAAAAAAATTAGAAAAAAAAACAAAAAAAATTAGAAAAAAATCTGAATTAGCAAAAAAAAATAAAAATTAGAAAAAAAAATAGACAAAAAATCTGAATTAGCAAAAAAAAAAAATTAGAAAAAAAAAATCTGAATTAGCAAAAAAAAAAAAAATCTGAATTAGCAAAAAACAAAAAAAAATTAGAAAAAAAATCTGAATTAGCAAAAAAAAAAAACAAAAAAAATTAGAAAAAAAAAAATTTGAATTAGCAAAAAAAAAAAAAAAATCTGAATTAGCAAGAAAAAACAAAAAAAATCTGAATTAGGAAAAAAAAAAATAAAAAAAAAAATTAGAAAAAAAAATTAGCAGAAAAAAAAAATCTGAATTAGCAAAAAAAAAAAAAAAAATCTGAATTAGCAAAAAAAAAAAAAAAACAAAAAAAAATTAGAAAAAAAAATAGAAAAAAAATCTGAATTAGCAAAAAAAAATTAGAAGAAAAAAATTAGAAAAAAAAATCTGAATTAGCAAAAAAAAAAAATTAGAAAAAAAAATCTGAATTAGCAAAAAAAAAAAATTAGAAAAAAAAATAGCAAAAAACAAAAAATCTGAATTAGCAAAAAAATTGGAAAAAAAAATTAGAAAAAAAAATCTGAATTAGCAAAAAACAAAAAAAAATCTGAATTAGCAAAAAAAAAACAAAAAAAAATTAGAAAAAAAATCTGAATTAGCAAAAAAATTGGAAAAAAAATTATAAAAAAAAATCTGAATTAGCAAAAAAAAAAGAAAAAATCTGAATTAGCAAAAAAAAAAAAAAAATTAGAAAAAAAATAGAAAAAAAAAATTTGAATTAGCAAAAAAAAAAATTAGCAAAAAAAAACAAAAAAAATTAGAAAAAAAAATCTGAATTAGCAAAAAAAACAAAAAAAAATTAGAAAAACAAAATTAGCAAAAAAAAAATCTAAATTAGCAAAAAAAAAATCTGAATTAGCAAAAAAAAAAAATCTGAATTAGCCAAAAACAAAAAAAAAAATAGAAAAAAATCTGAATTAGCAAAAAAAAAATTAGCAAAAAAAAACAAAAAAATTTAGAAAACAAAAATCTGAATTAGCAAAAAAACAAAAAAAAATTAGCACAAAAAAAAATTGGAAAAAAAAATCTGAATTAGCAAAAAAAAAAATCTGAATTAGCAAAAAAAAAAAAAAATGGAAAAAAAATTAGAAAAAAAAAATCTGAATTAGCAAAAAAAAAAAAAAATCTGAATTAGCAAAAAAAACAAAAAAAAATCTGCATTAGCAAAAAAAAAAAAAAAAAAAATTGGAAAAAAAAATTAGAAAAAAAAAAATAAAAAAAAAAATTTAATTAGCAAAAAAAAAAAAAAAAATTAGAAAAAAAAATCTGAATTAGCAAAAAAAAAAATCTGAATTAGAAAAAAAAAATTAGCAAAAAAAAAAAAAAAAATTGGAAAAAAAATTAGAAAAAAAAAATCTGAATTAGCAAAAAAAAATAAAAAATTGGAAAAAAAATTAGAAAAAAAAATCTGAATTAGCAAAAAAAAAAAATTAGAAAAAAAAATCTGAATTAGCAAAAAAAAAAAAAAAATCTGAATTAGCAAAAAAAAAAAAAAAAAATTAGAAAAAAAATCTGAATTAGCAAAAAAAAACAAAAAAAAAAAGAAAAAAAAAAATTTGAATTAGCAAAAAAAAAAAAAATCTGAATTAGCAAAAAAAAAATCTGAATTAGCAAAAAAAAAAAAAAAAAAAAAAAAAAATTAGAAAAAAAAAATTGAATTAGCAAAAAAAAAATCTGAATTAGCAAAAAAAAAAATCTGAATTAGAAAAAAAAAATTAGCAAAAAAAAAAATCTGAATTAGCAAAAAAAAAAATTGGAAAAAAAATTAGAAAAAAAAAATCTGAATTAGCAAAAAAAATTAGAAATAAAAATTAGCAAAAAAAAATTGGAAAAAAAATCTGAATTAGCAAAAAAAAAAAAAATTGGAAAAAAAAAATTAGAAAAAAATTCTGAATTAGCAAAAAAAAAAAAAAAATTAAAAAAAAAAAATAGACAAAAAAATCTGATATAGCAAAAAAAAATTAGAAACAAAAAATCTGAATTAGCAAAAAAAAAAAAAAAAATTGGAAAAAAAATTAGGAAAAAAAAAATTTGAATTAGCAAAAAAAAAAAAATCTGAATTAGCAAAAAAAAAACAAAAAAAAATTAGAAAAAAAATCTGAATTAGCAAAAAAAAAATTTGAAAAAAAATAATGAGAAAAAAAATAAAAAAAAAATTGAATTAGCAAAAAAAAAAAAAATTAGAAAAAAAAATCTGAATTAGCAAAAAAAAGAAAAAATCTGAATTAGCAAAAAAAAAAAAATTAGAAAAAAAAATAGAAAAAAAAATCTGAATTAGCAAAAAAAAAAAAAAATTAGAAAAAAATATGAATTAGCAAAAAAAAATAAAAATTAGAAAAAAAAATAGACAAAAAAATCTGAATTAGCAAAAAAAAAAATTAGAAAAAAAAACAAAAAAAAAATTAGAAAAAAAAATAGAAAAAAAATCTGAATTAGCAAAAAAAAAAAAAAAAATTAGAAAAAAAAAATCTGAATTAGCAAAAAAAAAAAAATTAGAAAAAAAAAATTAGCAAAAGACAAAAAATCTGAAAAAAAAATTAGAAAAAAAATCTGAATTAGCAAAAACAAAAAAAAAATCTGAATTAGCAAAAAAAAAAAAAAAATTAGCAAAAAAATTAGCAAAAAAAATAGAAAAAAAAATCTGAATTAGCAAAAAAAATTGGAAAAAAAATAGAAAAAAAAATCTGAATTAGCAAAAAAAAAAAAAATTAGAAAAAAAATAGAAAAAAAAATCTGAATTAGCAAAAAAAAAAAATCTGAATTAGCAAAAAAAAAAAAAAATATCTGAATTAGCAAAAAAAAAATTGGAAAAAAAAATTAGAAAAAAAATTTGAATTAGCAAAAAAAAATCTGAATTAGCAAAAAAAAAAAAAAATTAGAAAAAAAAAATATGAATTAGCAAAAAAAAAAAAAAAATTAGAAAAAAAATCTGAATTAGCAAAAAAAAAACAAAAAAAAATTAGAAAAAAAAAATTTGAATTAGCAAAAAAAAAAAAAATCTGAATTAGCAAAAAAAAATTTGAATTACCAAAAAAAAAAAAAAAAATTAGCAAAAAAAAATTGAATTAGCAAAAAAAAAAATCTGAATTAGCAAAAAAAAAAAATCTGAATTAGAAAAAAAAAATTAGCAAAAAAAAAAATCTGAATTAGCAAAAAAAAAAAAAAATGGAAAAAAAATTAGAAAAAAAAAATCTGAATTAGCAAAAAAAAAAAAAAATCTGAATTAGCAAAAAAAACAAAAAAAAATCTGCATTAGCAAAAAAAAAAAAAAATTAGAAAAAAAAAAATAAAAAAAAAAATTTAATTAGCAAAAAAAAAAAAAAAAATTAGAAAAAAAAATCTGAATTAGCAAAAAAAAAAATCTGAATTAGAAAAAAAAAATTAGCAAAAAAAAAAAAAAAAATTGGAAAAAAAATTAGAAAAAAAAAATCTGAATTAGCAAAAAAAAATAAAAAATTGGAAAAAAAATTAGAAAAAAAAATCTGAATTAGCAAAAAAAAAAAATTAGAAAAAAAAATCTGAATTAGCAAAAAAAAAAAAAAAATCTGAATTAGCAAAAAAAAAAAAAAAAAATTAGAAAAAAAATCTGAATTAGCAAAAAAAAACAAAAAAAAAAAGAAAAAAAAAAATTTGAATTAGCAAAAAAAAAAAAAATCTGAATTAGCAAAAAAAAAATCTGAATTAGCAAAAAAAAAAAAAAAAAAAAAAAAAATTAGAAAAAAAAAATTGAATTAGCAAAAAAAAAATCTGAATTAGCAAAAAAAAAAATCTGAATTAGAAAAAAAAAATTAGCAAAAAAAAAAATCTGAATTAGCAAAAAAAAAAATTGGAAAAAAAATTAGAAAAAAAAAATCTGAATTAGCAAAAAAAATTAGAAATAAAAATTAGCAAAAAAAAATTGGAAAAAAAATCTGAATTAGCAAAAAAAAAAAAAATTGGAAAAAAAAAATTAGAAAAAAATTCTGAATTAGCAAAAAAAAAAAAAAAATTAAAAAAAAAAAATAGACAAAAAAATCTGATATAGCAAAAAAAAATTAGAAACAAAAAATCTGAATTAGCAAAAAAAAAAAAAAAAATTGGAAAAAAAATTAGGAAAAAAAAAATTTGAATTAGCAAAAAAAAAAAAATCTGAATTAGCAAAAAAAAAACAAAAAAAAATTAGAAAAAAAATCTGAATTAGCAAAAAAAAAATTTGAAAAAAAATAATGAGAAAAAAAATAAAAAAAAAATTGAATTAGCAAAAAAAAAAAAAATTAGAAAAAAAAATCTGAATTAGCAAAAAAAAGAAAAAATCTGAATTAGCAAAAAAAAAAAAATTAGAAAAAAAAATAGAAAAAAAAATCTGAATTAGCAAAAAAAAAAAAAAATTAGAAAAAAATATGAATTAGCAAAAAAAAATAAAAATTAGAAAAAAAAATAGACAAAAAAATCTGAATTAGCAAAAAAAAAAATTAGAAAAAAGCAAAAAAAAAAATTAGAAAAAAAAACAAAAAAAAAATTAGAAAAAAAAATAGAAAAAAAATCTGAATTAGCAAAAAAAAAAAAAAAAATTAGAAAAAAAAAATCTGAATTAGCAAAAAAAAAAAAAATTAGAAAAAAAAAATTAGCAAAAGACAAAAAATCTGAAAAAAAAATTAGAAAAAAAATCTGAATTAGCAAAAACAAAAAAAAAATCTGAATTAGCAAAAAAAAAAAAAAAATTAGCAAAAAAATTAGCAAAAAAAATAGAAAAAAAAATCTGAATTAGCAAAAAAAATTGGAAAAAAAATAGAAAAAAAAATCTGAATTAGCAAAAAAAAAAAAAATTAGAAAAAAAATAGAAAAAAAAATCTGAATTAGCAAAAAAAAAAAATCTGAATTAGCAAAAAAAAAAAAAAATATCTGAATTAGCAAAAAAAAAATTGGAAAAAAAAATTAGAAAAAAAATTTGAATTAGCAAAAAAAAATCTGAATTAGCAAAAAAAAAAAAAATTAGAAAAAAAAAATATGAATTAGCAAAAAAAAAAAAAAAATTAGAAAAAAAATCTGAATTAGCAAAAAAAAAACAAAAAAAAATTAGAAAAAAAAAATTTGAATTAGCAAAAAAAAAAAAAATCTGAATTAGCAAAAAAAAATTTGAATTACCAAAAAAAAAAAAAAAAATTAGCAAAAAAAAATTGAATTAGCAAAAAAAAAAATCTGAATTAGCAAAAAAAAAAAATCTGAATTAGAAAAAAAAAATTAGCAAAAAAAAAAATCTGAATTAGCAAAAAAAAAAAATTGGAAAAAAAATTAGAAAAAAAAATCTGAATTAGCAAAAAAAAAAAAAAAATTAGAAATAAAAATTAGCAAAAAAAATTGGAAAAAAAATCTGAATTAGCAAAAAAAAAAATCTGAATTAGCAAAAAAAAAAAAAAAAAATTGGAAAAAAAAATTAGAAAAAAATTCTGAATTAGCAAAAAAAAAATAAAAATTAAAAAAAAAATAGACAAAAAAATCTGATATAGCAAAAAAAAAAAAATTAGAAACAAAAAATCTGAATTAGCAAAAAAAAAAAAAAATAAAATTGGAAAAAAAATTAGGAAAAAAAAAATTTGAATTAGCAAAAAAAAAAAAAATCTGAATTAGCAAAAAAAAACAAAAAAAAATTAGAAAAAAAAATCTGAATTAGCAAAAAAAAAAATTGGAAAAAAAAAATGAGAAAAAAATAAAAGAAAATTGAATTAGCAAAAAAAACAAAAAATAGAAAAAAAAATCTGAATTAGCAAAAAAAAGAAAAAATCTGAATTAGCAAAAAAAAAAAAATTAGAAAAAAAAAGAGAAAAAAAAATCTGAATTAGCAAAAAAAAAAAAAAAATTAGAAAAAAATCTGAATTAGCAAAAAAAAATAAAAATTAGAAAAAAAAATAGACAAAAAAATCTGAATTAGCAAAAAAAAAAAAATTAGAAAAAAAAACAAAAAAAAAATTAGAAAAAAAAATAGAAAAAAAATCTGAATTAGCAAAAAAAAAAAAAATTAGAAAAAAAAAATCTGAATTAGCAAAAAAAAAAAAAATTAGAAAAAAAAATTAGCAAAAGACAAAAAATCTGAAAAAAAAATTAGAAAAAAAATCTGAATTAGCAAAAACAAAAAAAAAATCTGAATTAGCAAAAAAAAAAAAAAATTAGCAAAAAAAATAGAAAAAAAAATCTGAATTAGCAAAAAAAAATTGGAAAAAAAATAGAAAAACAAATCTGAATTAGCAAAAAAAAAAAAAAAAATCTGAATTAGCAAAAAAAAAAAAAAAAAAAATATCTGAATTAGCAAAAAAAAAAATTGGAAAAAAAAATTAGAAAAAAAATTTGAATTAGCAAAAAAAAATCTGAATTAGCAAAAAAAAAAAAATTAGAAAAAAAAAATCTGAATTAGCAAAAAAAAAAAAAAACAAAAAACAAAAACAAAAAAAAATTAGAACAAAATTAGAAAAAAATTCTGAATTAGCAAAAAAAAAAAATTGGAAAAAAAATCTGAATTAGCAAAAAAAAAATTGAATTAGCAAAAAAAAAAAAGATAAAATTTGAATTAGCAAAAAAAAAAAAAAAATAGAAAAAAAAAATTAGAAAAAAAAATTTGAATTAGCAAAAAAAAAAAAAAAATCTGAATTAGCAAAAAAAAAAAAAAAATTAGAAATAAAATAGAAAAAAAAAATCTGAATTAGCAAAAAATTAGAAAAGAAATCTGAATTAGCAAAAAAAAAAAAATTAGAAAAAAAAAATAGAAAAAAAAATCTGAATTAGCAAAAAAAAATTAGAAGAAAAAAATTAGAAAAAAAATCTGAATTAGCAAAAAAAAAATCTGAATTAGCAAAAAAATTGGAAAAAAAAATTAGAAAAAAAATCTGAATTAGCAAAAAACAAAAAAAAATCTGAATTAGCAAAAAAAAAAAACAAAAAAAAATTAGAAAAAAAATCTGAATTAGCAAAAAAATTGGAAAAAAAATTAGAAAAAAAAATCTGAATTAGCAAAAAAAAAAAGAAAAAATCTGAATTAGCAAAAAAAAAAATTAGAAAAAAAATAGAAAAAAAAATTTGAATTAGCAAAAAAAAAAAAATTAGCAAAAAAAAAAACAAAAAAAATTAGAAAAAAAAAATCTGAATTAGCAAAAAAAAAATGGAAAGAAAATTAGAAAAAAAAAATCTGAATTAGCAAAAAAAAAAAAATCTGAATTAGCCAAAAACAAAAAAAAAATAGAAAAAAATCTGAATTAGCAAAAAAAAAAAATTAGCAAAAAAAAACAAAAAAATTTAGAAAAAAAAAATCTGAATTAGCAAAAAAACAAAAAAAAATTAGCACAAAAAAAAAATTGGAAACAAAAATCTGAATTAGCAAAAAAAAAAAAAATCTGAATTAGCAAAAAAAAAAAAAAAATTGGAAAAAAAATTAGAAAAAAAAATCTGAATTAGCAAAAAAAAAAATCTGAATTAGCAAAAAAAAACAAAAAAAAATCTGCATTAGCAAAAAAAAAAAAAAAAAAAAAAAAAAAATTGGAAAAAAAAATTAGAAAAAAAAAAATAAAAAAAAAATTGAATTAGCAAAAAAAAAAAAATTAGAAAAAAAAAATCTGAATTAGCAAAAAAAAAAAATCTGAATTAGAAAAAAAAAATTAGCAAAAAAAAAAAAAATTGGAAAAAAAATTAGAAAAAAAAAATCTGAATTAGCAAAAAAAAATAAATAATTGGAAAAAAAATTAGAAAAAAAAATCTGAATTAGCAAAAAAAAAAATTAGAAAAAAATCTGAATTAGCAAAAAAAAAAAAAATCTGAATTAGCAAAAAAAAAACAAAAAAAATCTGAATTAGCAAAAAAAAAAAAAAAAAAAAATTAGAAAAAAAAAAAGTTGAATTAGCAAAAAAAAAAATCTGAATTAAAAAAAAAAATCTGAATTAGAAAAAAAAATTAGCAAAAAAAAAATCTGAATTAGCAAAAAAAAAATTGGAAAAAAATTAGAAAAAAAAATCTGAATTAGCAAAAAAAAAAAAAAAAATTAGAAATAAAAATTAGCAAAAAAAAATTGGAAAAAAAAATCTGAATTAGCAAAAAAAAAAAATCTGAATTAGCAAAAAAAAAAAAAATTGGAAAAAAAAAATTAGAAAAAAATTCTGAATTAGCAAAAAAAAATAAAAATTAAAAAAAAAATCTGATATAGCAAAAAAAAAAAATTAGAAACAAAAAATCTGAATTAGCAAAAAAAAAAATAAATAAAATTGGAAAAAAAAATTAGGAAAAAAAAAATTTGAATTAGCAAAAAAAAAAAAATCTGAATTAGCAAAAAAAAACAAAAAAAAATTAGAAAAAAAAAATCTGAATTAGCAAAAAAAAAATTGGAAAAAAAATGAGAAAAAAAATAAAAAAAAAATTGAATTAGCAAAAAAAAAAAAATTAGAAAAAAAAAATCTGAATTAGCAAAAAAAAGAAAAAATCTGAATTAGCAAAAAAAAAAAAATTAGAAAAAAAAATAGAAAAAAAAATCTGAATTAGCAAAAAAAAAAAAAATTAGAAAAAAATTAGAAAAAAATCTGAATTAGCAAAAAAAAAATAAAAATTTAGAAAAAAAAATAGACAAAAAAATCTGAATTAGCAAAAAAAAAAATTAGAAAAAAAAAACAAAAAAAAAATTAGAAAAAAAAAATAGAAAAAAAAATCTGAATTAGCAAAAAAAAAAAAAAAATTAGAAAAAAAAAATCTGAATTAGCAAAAAAAAAAATTAGAAAAAAAAAATTAGCAAAAGACAAAAAATCTGAAAAAAAATTAGAAAAAAAATCTGAATTAGCAAAAACAAAAAAAAAATCTAAATTAGCAAAAAAAAAAAACAATTATCAAAAAAAATAGAAAAAAAAATTGGAAAAAAAATAGAAAAAAAAATCTGAATTAGCAAAAAAAAAAAAAATTAGAAAAAAAATAGAAAAAAAAATCTGAATTAGCAAAAAAAAAAAAAAAAAATCTGAATTAGCAAAAAAAAAAAAAAAAATCTGAATTAGCAAAAAAAAAATTGGAAAAAAAAATTTGAATTAGCAAAAAAAAAAAAAATTAGAAAAAAAAAATCTGAATTAGCAAAAAAAAAAAAAACAAAAAACAAAAACAAAAAAAAATTAAAACAAAATTAGAAAAAAAAAAATCTGAATTAGTAAAAAAATTGAATTAGCAAAAAAAAATTAGAAAAAAAAAATCTGAATTAGCAAAAAAAAAAATCTGAATTGGCAAATAAAAAAAATTGGAAAAAAAAATTAGAAAAAAAAAATAGAAAAAAAATCTGAATTAGCAAAAAAAATTGAATTAGCAAAAAAAAAAAAAAAAAATTTGAATTAGCAAAAAAAAAAAAAATCTGAATTAGCAAAAAAACAAAAAAAAATTAGAAAAAATAGACAAAAAAATCTGAATTAGCAAAAAAAAAAAAATGGAAAAAAAAGAAATTAGCAAAAAAAAATCTGAATTAGCAAAAAAAAAAAATAAAAATTGGCAAAAAAAAAAAACAAAAAAAAATAGAAAAAAAATCTGAATTAGCAAAAAAAAAAAAAAATAGAAAAAAAAAATTAGAAAAAAAAAATTTGAATTAGCAAAAAAAAATCTGAATTATCAAAAAAAAATTAGAAAAAAAAAATTTGAATTAGCAAAAAAAAAAAAAAATCTGAATTAGCAAAAAAAAAAAAAAAATTAGAAATAAAATAGAAAAAAAAATCTGAATTAGCAAAAAATTAGAAAAGAAATCTGAATTAGCAAAAAAAAAAAAAATTAGAAAAAAAAATAGGGAAAAAAAAATCTGAATTAGCAAAAAAAAAAAAAAAAATTGGAAAAAAAAAAGAAATTAGCAAAAAAAAAAAATCTGAATTAGCAAAAAAAAAAAAAAAAGTTAGCAAAAAAAAAAATTTGCAAAAAAAAAAACAAAAAAAATTAGAAAAAAAAATCTGAATTAGCAAAAAAAAAATTAGAAAAAAAATTAGCAAAAAAAATTGGAAAAAAAATTTAGAAAAAAAAATCTGAATTAGCAAAAAAAAAAAAAATCTGAATTACCAAAAACAAAAAAAATTAGAAAAAAAAATCTGAATTAGCAAAAAAATCTGAATTAGCAAAAAAAAAAAAAAAATATATATATATATATATATATATATATATGAATTAGCGAAGAAAAAAAAATCTGAATTAAAAAAAAAAAAAAAAAAAAAAATCTGAATTAGCAAAAAAAAAAAAATTAGAAAAAAAATTAGCAAAAGACAAAAAATCTGAATTAGAAAAAAAAAAAAAATTGGAAGAAAAATTAGAAAAAAAAATCTGAATTAGCAAAAAAAAAAAAATCTGAATTAGCAAAAACAAAAAAAATTAGAAAAAAAAATCTGAATTAGCAAAAAAAAAATTTGAATTAGCAAAAAAAAAAAAAAAAATCTGAATTAGCAAAAAAAAAAAAATTAGAAAAAAAAATAGGGAAAAAAAATCTGAATTAGCAAAAAAAAATATATATATATATATATATATATATATATATATATATGAATTAGCGAAGAAAAAAAAATCTGAATTAAAAAAAAAAAAAAAAAAAAATCTGAATTAGCAAAAAAAAAAAATTAGAAAAAAATTAGCAAAAGACAAAAAATCTGAATTAGCAAAAAAAAAAAAAATTAAAAAAAAAATTAGAAAAAAAAAATCTGAATTAGCAAAAAACAAAAAAAAACTGAATTAGCAAAAAAAAACAAAAAAAATCTGAATTAGGAAAAAAAAAATAAAAAAAAAAAATTAGAAAAAAAAATTAGCAGAAAATAAAAATCTGAATTAGCAAAAAAAAAAAAAAATCTGAATTAGCAAAAAAAAAAAAAACAAAAAAAAATTAGAAAAAAAAAATAGAAAAAAAATCTGAATTAGCAAAAAAAAATTAGAAGAAAAAAATTAGAAAAAAAAATCTGAATTAGCAAAAAAAAAAAATTAGAAAAAAAAATAGCAAAAAACAAAAAATCTGAATTAGCAAAAAAATTGGAAAAAAAATTAGAAAAAAAAATCTGAATTAGCAAAAAACAAAAAAAAAATCTGAGTTAGCAAAAAAAAAAAAAACAAAAAAAAAATAGAAAAAAATCTGAATTAGCAAAAAAAAAATTAGCAAAAAAAAACAAAAAAATTTAGAAAAAAAAAATCTGAATTAGCAAAAAAACAAAAAAAAAATTAACACAAAAAAAAAATTGGAAAAAAAAATCTGAATTAGCAAAAAAAAAATTGGAAAAAAAATTAGAAAAAAAAAATCTGAATTAGCAAAAAAAAAAAAAAATCTGAATTAGCAAAAAAAAACAAAAAAAAATCTGCATTAGCAAAAAAAAAAAAAAAAAAATTGGAAAAAAAAAATTAGAAAAAAAAATAAAAAAAAAAATTTAATTAGCAAAAAAAAAAAAAAAAATTAGAAAAAAAAATCTGAATTAGCAAAAAAAAAAATCTGAATTAGAAAAAAAAAATTAGCAAAAAAAAAAAATTGGAAAAAAAATTAGAAAAAAAAAAATCTGAATTAGCAAAAAAAAAATAAAAAATTGGAAAAAAAATTAGAAAAAAAAATCTGAATTAGCAAAAAAAAAATTAGAAAAAAAATCTGAATTAGCAAAAAAAAAAAATCTGAATTAGCAAAAAAAAAAAAAAAATTAGAAAAAAAATCTGAATTAGCAAAAAAAAAAAACAAAAAAAAATTAGAAAAAAAAATTTGAATTAGCAAAAAAAAAAAAAAAAATCTCAATTAGCAAAAAAAAACAAAAAAAATCTAAATTAGCAAAAAAAAAAAAAAAAAAAATTAGAAAAAAAAAAAATTGAATTAGCAAAAAAAAAAATCTGAATTAGCAAAAAAAAAAAATCTGAATTAGAAAAAAAAAATTAGCAAAAAAAAAAATCTGAATTAGCAAAAAAAAAATTGGAAAAAAAATTAGAAAAAAAAAATCTGAATTAGCAAAAAAAAAAAAAAATTAGAAATAAAAATTAGCAAAAAAAAATTGGAAAAAAAAATCTGAATTAGCAAAAAAAAAAAAAATTGGAAAAAAAAAAATTAGAAAAAAATTCTGAATTAGCAAAAAAAAAAATAAAAATTAAAAAAAAAAATAGACAAAAAAATCTGATATAGCAAAAAAAAAAAATTAGAAACAAAAAATCTGAATTAGCAAAAAAAAAAAAATAAAATTGGAAAAAAAATTAGGAAAAAAAAAATTTGAATTAGCAAAAAAAAAAATCTGAATTAGCAAAAAAAAAACAAAAAAAAATTAGAAAAAAAAATCTGAATTATCAAAAAAAAATTGGAAAAAAAATGAGAAAAAAAAAAAAAAAAATTGAATTAGCAAAAAAAAAAAAAAAAATTAGAAAAAAAATCTGAATTAGCAAAAAAAAGAAAAAATCTGAATTAGCAAAAAAAAAAAAAAAAAAAAAAAAAAAAAAAAAAAAAAAATATGAATTAGCAAAAAAAAAAAAAGATTAGAAAAAAAAACAAAAAAAATTAGATAAAAATCTGAATTAGCAAAAAAAAATAAAAATTAGAAAAAAAAATAGACAAAAAAATCTGAATTAGCAAAAAAATAAAAAAATAAAATTGGAAAAAAAATTAGGAAAAAAAAATTTGAATTAGCAAAAAAAAAAAAAATCTGAATTAGCAAAAAAAAAACAAAAAAAAATTAGAAAAAAAAATCTGAATTAGCAAAAAAAAAATTGGAAAAAAAATGAGAAAAAAATTAAAAAAAAATTGAATTAGCAAAAAAAAAAAAAATTAGAAAAAAAAATCTGAATTAGCAAAAAAAAGAAAAAATCTGAATTAGCAAAAAAAAAAAAAATTAGAAAAAAAAATAGAAAAAAAAAATCTGAATTAGCAAAAAAAAAAAAAAAAATTAGAAAAAAAAACAAAAAAAATTAGAAAAAAATCTGAATTAGCAAAAAAAAATAAAAATTAGAAAAAAAAATAGACAAAAAAATCTGAATTAGCAAAAAAAAAAAATCTGAATTAGCAAAAAAAAAAAAAATCTGAATTAGCAAAAAACAAAAAAAAATTAGAAAAAAAATCTGAATTAGCAAAAAAAAAAAACAAAAAAAATTAGAAAAAAAAAATTTGAATTAGCAAAAAAAAAAAAAAATCTGAATTAGCAAGAAAAAACAAAAAAAATCTGAATTAGGAAAAAAAAAATAAAAAAAAAATTAGAAAAAAAAATTAGCAGAAAAAAAAATCTGAATTAGCAAAAAAAAAAAAAAAATCTGAATTAGCAAAAAAAAAAAAAAAACAAAAAAAAATTAGAAAAAAAATAGAAAAAAAATCTGAATTAGCAAAAAAAAATTAGAAGAAAAAAATTAGAAAAAAAAATCTGAATTAGCAAAAAAAAAAAATTAGAAAAAAAAATAGCAAAAAACAAAAAATCTGAATTAGCAAAAAAATTGGAAAAAAAAATTAGAAAAAAAAATCTGAATTAGCAAAAAACAAAAAAAAATCTGAATTAGCAAAAAAAAAACAAAAAAAAATTAGAAAAAAAATCTGAATTAGCAAAAAAATTGGAAAAAAAATTAGAAAAAAAAATCTGAATTAGCAAAAAAAAAAGAAAAAATCTGAATTAGCAAAAAAAAAAAAAAATTAGAAAAAAAATAGAAAAAAAAAATTGAATTAGCAAAAAAAAAAATTAGCAAAAAAAAACAAAAAAAATTAGAAAAAAAAAATCTGAATTAGCAAAAAAAACAAAAAAAAATTAGAAAAACAAAATTAGCAAAAAAAAAATCCAAATTAGCAAAAAAAAAATCTGAATTAGCAAAAAAAAAATCTGAATTAGCCAAAAACAAAAAAAAAATAGAAAAAAATCTGAATTAGCAAAAAAAAAATTAGCAAAAAAAAACAAAAAAATTTAGAAAACAAAAATCTGAATTAGCAAAAAAACAAAAAAAAATTAGTACAAAAAAAAAATTGGAAAAAAAAAATCTGAATTAGCAAAAAAAAAAAAAAAAATGGAAAAAAAATTAGAAAAAAAAAATCTGAATTAGCAAAAAAAAAAAAAAATCTGAATTAGCAAAAAAACAAAAAAAAATCTGCATTAGCAAAAAAAAAAAAAAAAAAAATTGGAAAAAAAAATTAGAAAAAAATAAATAAAAAAAAAAATTTAATTAGCAAAAAAAAAAAAAAAATTAGAAAAAAAAATCTGAATTAGCAAAAAAAAAAATCTGAATTAGAAAAAAAAAATTAGCAAAAAAAAAAAAAAAAAATTGGAAAAAAAATTAGAAAAAAAAAATCTGAATTAGCAAAAAAAAATAAAAAATTGGAAAAAAAATTAGAAAAAAAAATCTGAATTAGCAAAAAAAAAAATTAGAAAAAAAATCTGAATTAGCAAAAAAAAAAAAAAATCTGAATTAGCAAAAAAAAAAAAAAAAATTAGAAAAAAAATCTGAATTAGCAAAAAAAAAACAAAAAAAAAAAGAAAAAAAAAATTTGAATTAGCAAAAAAAAAAAAAATCTGAATTAGCAAAAAAAAACAAAAAAAAATCTGAATTAGCAAAAAAAAAAAAAAAAAAAAAAAATTAGAAAAAAAAAAAAATTGAATTAGCAAAAAAAAAATCTGAATTAGCAAAAAAAAAAAATCTGAATTAGAAAAAAAAAATTAGCAAAAAAAAAAATCTGAATTAGCAAAAAAAAAAATTGGAAAAAAAATTAGAAAAAAAAAATCTGAATTAGCAAAAAAATTAGAAATAAAAATTAGCAAAAAAAAATTGGAAAAAAAAATCTGAATTAGCAAAAAAAAAAAAAAAATTGGAAAAAAAAATTAGAAAAAAATTCTGAATTAGCAAAAAAAAAATAAAAATTAAAAAAAAAAAAATAGACAAAAAAATCTGATATAGCAAAAAAAAATTAGAAACAAAAAATCTGAATTAGCAAAAAAAAAAAAAAAAAAAATTAGGAAAAAAAAAATTTGAATTAGCAAAAAAAAAAAAAATCTGAATTAGCAAAAAAAAAACAAAAAAAAATTAGAAAAAAAATCTGAATTAGCAAAAAAAAAATTGGAAAAAAAAATGAGAAAAAAAATAAAAAAAAAATTGAATTAGCAAAAAAAAAAAAAATTAGAAAAAAAAATCTGAATTAGCAAAAAAAAGAAAAAATCTGAATTAGCAAAAAAAAAAAATTAGAAAAAAAAATAGAAAAAAAAAATCTGAATTAGCAAAAAAAAAAAAAAATTAGAAAAAAAAAACAAAAAAAATTAGAAAAAAATCTGAATTAGCAAAAAAAAATAAAAATTAGAAAAAAAAATAGACAAAAAAATCTGAATTAGCAAAAAAAAAATTAGAAAAAAAAACAAAAAAAAAATTAGAAAAAAAAATAGAAAAAAAATCTGAATTAGCAAAAAAAAAAAAAAAAATTAGAAAAAAAAATCTGAATTAGCAAAAAAAAAAAAATTAGAAAAAAAAAATTAGCAAAAGACAAAAAATCTGAAAAAAAAATTAGAAAAAAAATCTGAATTAGCAAAAACAAAAAAAAAATCTGAATTAGCAAAAAAAAAAAAAAAATTAGCAAAAAAAATTAGCAAAAAAAATAGAAAAAAAAATCTGAATTAGCAAAAAAAATTGGAAAAAAAATAGAAAAAAAAATCTGAATTAGCAAAAAAAAAAAAAATTAGAAAAAAAATAGAAAAAAAAATCTGAATTAGCAAAAAAAAAAAATCTGAATTAGCAAAAAAAAAAAAAAAATATCTGAATTAGCAAAAAAAAAATTGGAAAAAAAAATTAGAAAAAGAATTTGAATTAGCAAAAAAAAATCTGAATTAGCAAAAAAAAAAAAATTAGAAAAAAAAATATGAATTAGCAAAAAAAAAAAAAAATTAGGAAAAAAATCTGAATTAGCAAAAAATTAGAAAAAAAAAAATTTGAATTAGCAAAAAAAAAAAAAATCTGAATTAGCAAAAAAAAATTTGAATTACCAAAAAAAAAAAAAAAAATTAGAAAAAAAAAAATTGAATTAGCAAAAAAAAAATCTGAATTAGCAAAAAAAAAAAATCTGAATTAGAAAAAAAAAATTAGCAAAAAAAAAAATCTGAATTAGCAAAAAAAAAAAATTGGAAAAAAAATTAGAAAAAAAAAATCTGAATTAGCAAAAAAAAAAAAAAAATTAGAAATAAAAATTAGCAAAAAAAATTGGAAAAAAAAATCTGAATTAGCAAAAAAAAAAAATCTGAATTAGCAAAAAAAAAAAAAAAAAAATTGGAAAAAAAAAATTAGAAAAAAATTCTGAATTAGCAAAAAAAAAATAAAAATTAAAAAAAAAATAGACAAAAAAATCTGATATAGCAAAAAAAAAAAAATTAGAAACAAAAAATCTGAATTAGCAAAAAAAAAAAAAAAATAAAATTGGAAAAAAAATTAGGAAAAAAAAAATTTGAATTAGCAAAAAAAAAAAAAATCTGAATTAGCAAAAAAAAACAAAAAAAAATTAGAAAAAAAAATCTGAATTAGCAAAAAAAAAATTGGAAAAAAAAATGAGAAAAAAATAAAAGAAAATTGAATTAGCAAAAAAAACAAAAAATAGAAAAAAAAATCTGAATTAGCAAAAAAAGAAAAAATCTGAATTAGCAAAAAAAAATTAGAAAAAAAAAGAGAAAAAAAAATCTGAATTAGCAAAAAAAAAAAAAAAATTAGAAAAAAATCTGAATTAGCAAAAAAAAATAAAAATTAGAAAAAAAAATAGACAAAAAAATCTGAATTAGCAAAAAAAAAAAAATTAGAAAAAAAAACAAAAAAAAAAATTAGAAAAAAAAATAGAAAAAAAATCTGAATTAGCAAAAAAAAAAAAAAATTAGAAAAAAAAAATCTGAATTAGCAAAAAAAAAAAAATTAGAAAAAAAAATTAGCAAAAGACAAAAAATCTGAAAAAAAAATTAGAAAAAAAATCTGAATTAGCAAAAACAAAAAAAAAATCTGAATTAGCAAAAAAAAAAAAAAAATTAGCAAAAAAAAATAGAAAAAAAAATCTGAATTAGCAAAAAAAAATTGGAAAAAAAATAGAAAAAAAAATCTGAATTAGCAAAAAAAAAAATTGGAAAAAAAAATTAGAAAAAAAATTTGAATTAGCAAAAAAAAATCTGAATTAGCAAAAAAAAAAAATTAGAAAAAAAAAATCTGAATTAGCAAAAAAAAAAAAAAAACAAAACAAAAACAAAAAAAAATTAGAACAAAATTAGAAAAAAATTCTGAATTAGCAAAAAAATTGAATTAGCAAAAAAAAATTAGAAAAAAAAAATCTGAATTAGCAAAAAAAAAAAAAATCTGAATTAGCAAATAAAAAAAATTGGAAAAAAAAATTAGAAAAAAAAATAGAAAAAAAAATCTGAATTAGCAAAAAAAAATTGAATTAGCAAAAAAAAAAAGATAAAATTTGAATTAGCAAAAAAAAAAAAAAAATAGAAAAAAAAAATTAGAAAAAAAAAATTTGAATTAGCAAAAAAAAAAAAAAAATCTGAATTAGCAAAAAAAAAAAAAAAATTAGAAATAAAATAGAAAAAAAAATCTGAATTAGCAAAAAATTAGAAAAGAAATCTGAATTAGCAAAAAAAAAAAAATTAGAAAAAAAAAATAGAAAAAAAAATCTGAATTAGCAAAAAAAAATTAGAAGAAAAAAATTAGAAAAAAAATCTGAATTAGCAAAAAAAAAAAATTAGAAAAAAAAATAGCAAAAAACAAAAAATCTGAATTAGCAAAAAAATTGGAAAAAAAAATTAGAAAAAAAAATCTGAATTAGCAAAAAACAAAAAAAAATCTGAATTAGCAAAAAAAAAAAACAAAAAAAAATTAGAAAAAAAATCTGAATTAGCAAAAAAATTGGAAAAAAAATTAGAAAAAAAATCTGAATTAGCAAAAAAAAAAAGAAAAAATCTGAATTAGCAAAAAAAAAAAATTAGAAAAAAAATAGAAAAAAAAATTTGAATTAGCAAAAAAAAAAAATTAGCAAAAAAAAAACAAAAAAAATTAGAAAAAAAAAAATCTGAATTAGCAAAAAAAAACAAAAAAAAATTAGAAAAACAAAATTAGCAAAAAAAAAATCTGAATTAGCAAAAAAAAAAATGGAAAGAAAATTAGAAAAAAAAAATCTGAATTAGCAAAAAAAAAAAATCTGAATTAGCCAAAAACAAAAAAAAAAATAGAAAAAAATCTGAATTAGCAAAAAAAAAAAATTAGCAAAAAAAACAAAAAAATTTAGAAAAAAAAAATCTGAATTAGCAAAAAAACAAAAAAAAATTAGCACAAAAAAAAATTGGAAACAAAAATCTGAATTAGCAAAAAAAAAAAAATCTGAATTAGCAAAAAAAAAAAAAAAATTGGAAAAAAAATTAGAAAAAAAAATCTGAATTAGCAAAAAAAAAAAATCTGAATTAGCAAAAAAAACAAAAAAAAATCTGCATTAGCAAAAAAAAAAAAAAAAAAAAAAAAAATTGGAAAAAAAAATTAGAAAAAAAAATAAAAAAAAAATTGAATTAGCAAAAAAAAAAAAAATTAGAAAAAAAAAATCTGAATTAGCAAAAAAAAAAAAAATCTGAATTAGAAAAAAAAAATTAGCAAAAAAAAAAAAATTGGAAAAAAAATTAGAAAAAAAAAATCTGAATTAGCAAAAAAAAATAAATAATTGGAAAAAAAATTAGAAAAAAAAATCTGAATTAGCAAAAAAAAAAATTAGAAAAAAATCTGAATTAGCAAAAAAAAAACAAAAAAAATCTGAATTAGCAAAAAAAAAAAAAAAAAAAAAATTAGAAAAAAAAAAAATTGAATTAGCAAAAAAAAAATCTGAATTAAAAAAAAAAAATCTGAATTAGAAAAAAAAAATCTGAATTAGCAAAAAAAAAAATTGGAAAAAAATTAGAAAAAAAAATCTGAATTAGCAAAAAAAAAAAAAAAATTAGAAATAAAAATTAGCAAAAAAAAATTGGAAAAAAAAATCTGAATTAGCAAAAAAAAAAAATTGGAAAAAAAAATTAGAAAAAAATTCTGAATTAGCAAAAAAAAATAAAAATTAAAAAAAAAATCTGATATAGCAAAAAAAAAAATTAGAAACAAAAAATCTGAATTAGCAAAAAAAAAAAAAAAAAAAATTGGAAAAAAAAATTAGGAAAAAAAAAATTTGAATTAGCAAAAAAAAAAAAATCTGAATTAGCAAAAAAAAACAAAAAAAAATCTGAATTAGCAAAAAAAAAAATTGGAAAAAAAATGAGAAAAAAAATAAAAAAAAAATTGAATTAGCAAAAAAAAAAAAAATTAGAAAAAAAAAATCTGAATTAGCAAAAAAAAGAAAAAATCTGAATTAGCAAAAAAATAAAAATTAGAAAAAAAAATAGAAAAAAAAAATCTGAATTAGCAAAAAAAAAAAAAATTAGAAAAAAAAACAAAAAAAATTAGAAAAAAATCTGAATTAGCAAAAAAAAAATAAAAATTTAGAAAAAAAAATAGACAAAAAAATCTGAATTAGCAAAAAAAAAAATTAGAAAAAAAAAACAAAAAAAAAATTAGAAAAAAAAAAATAGAAAAAAAAAATCTGAATTAGCAAAAAAAAAAAAAAAAATTAGAAAAAAAAAATCTGAATTAGCAAAAAACGAAAATCTGAATTAGCAAAAAACAAAAAAAAATTAGAAAAAAAAAATCTGAATTAGCAAAAAAAAATCTGAATTAGCAAAAAAAAAAACAAAAAAAAAATTAGAAAAAAAAATCTGAATTAGCAAAAAAAAAAAAAATTAGCAAAAAAAAAAATTAGAAAAAAAAATCTGAATTAGCAAAAAAAAAAAAAAATTAGCAAAAAAAAAATTAGCAAAAAAAAACAAAAAAAAATAAGAAAAAAAATCTGAATTAGCAAAAAAAAAATTAGAAAAAAAATTAACAAAAAAAAATCTGAATTAGCAAAAAAAAAAAAAAAAAAAAATTGGAAAAAAAAAATTTGAAAAAAAAAATCTGAATTAGCAAAAAAAAAAAAAATCTGAATTAGCAAAAAACAAAAAAAATCTGAATTAGCAAAAAAAAAATCTGAATTAGCAAAAAAAAAAAAATCTGAATTAGCAAAAAAAAAAATTAGAAAAAAAAACAGAAAAAAAAAATTAGCAAAAAAAAAAAAATGGAAAAAAAAAATTAGAAAAAAAAAATTTGAATTAGCAAAAAAAGAAAAAAAAATTACAAAAAAAAAATCTGAATTAGCAAAAAAAAAAAAAAAAAATCTGAATTAGCAAAAAAAAAATAAAAATTAGAAAAAAAAATAGACAAAAAAATCTGATATAGCAAAAAATGAGAAAAAAAAATCTGAGTTAGCAAAAAAAAAAAAAAAAATTGGAAAAAAAAAATTAGAAAAAAAAATCTGAATTAGCAAAAAAAATAAAAATTAGAAAAAAAATAGACAAAAAAATCTGATATAGCAAAAAAAAAAAAAAAATTAGAAAAAAAATCTGAATTAGCGAAAAAAAAAGAAAAATTGGAAAAAAAATTAGAAAAAAAAAATCTGAATTAGCAAAAAAAAATTTGAATTTGCAAAAAAAAAATCTGAATTAGAAAAAAAAAAAATCTGAATTAGCAAAAAAAAATTGGAAAAAAAAAATTAAAAAAAAAATCTGAATTAGCAAAAAAAAAAAAAAAAAATTGGAAAAAAAAATTTGAATTAGCAAAAAAAAAAAAAAAATAAAAAATTTGAATAAGCAAAAAAAAAAAAATCTGAATTAGCAAAAAAAACAAAAAAAAATTAGAAAAAAAATAGACAAAAAAATCTGAATTAGCAAAAAAAAAATAGAAAAAAAAAAATCTGAATTAGCAAAAAAAAAAAAAAAAAAAAATGGAAAATAAAATTAGAAAAAAAAAAATCTGAATTAGCAAAAAAAAAAATAAAAATTAGAAGAAAAAAATAGAAAAAAAATCTGAATTAGCAAAAAAAAAATTGGAAAAAAGAAATTAGCAAAAAAAAATCTGAATTAGCAAAAAAAAAAAAACAAAAATTAGCAAAAAAAATAGACACAAAAATCTGAATTAGCAAAAAAATTAGAAAAAAAAAATTTGAATTAGCAAAAAAGAAAAAAAAAATCTGTATTAGCAAAAAAAAAAAAAATTAGAAAAAAAAATCTGAATTAGCAAAAAAAAAAAAAAAAAAAACAAAAAAAAAATTAGAAAAAAAAATCTGAATTAGCAAAAAAAAAAAAATTAGAAAAAAAAAATCTGAATTAGCAAAAAAAAAAAAAAGTAGAAAAAAAAATTAGCAAAAGACAAAAAATCTGAATTAGCAAAAAAAAAAAAATATTGGAAAAAAAAAATTAGAAAAAAAAAATCTGAATTAGCAAAAAACAAAAAAAAATCTGAATTAGAAAAAAAAACTGAATTAGCAAAAAAAAATTAGAAAAAAAATCTGTTTTAGCAAAAAAAAAAAAATTGGAAAAAAAATTAGAAAAAAAAAAATAGAAAAAAAATCTGAATTAGCAAAAAAAAAAAAAAAATTAAAAAAAAAATAAAAAAAAAATCTGAATTAGCAAAAAAAAAAAAAAATCTGAATTAGCAAAAAACAAAAAAAAATTAGAAAAAAAATCTGAATTAGCAAAAAAAAAAAAAATTGGAAAAAAAAATTTGAATTAGCAAAAAAAAAAAATTTGAATTAGAAAAAAAAAAAAATCTGAATTAGCAAAAAAAAAAAAAATTGGAAAAAAAAGAAAAAAAAAAAATAAATTAGCAAAAAAAAAAAACAAAAAAAAATCTGAATTAGCAAAAAAAAAAAAAATTAGCAAAAAAAAATAGAAAAAAAAAATCTGAATTAGCAAAAAAAAATTGGAAAAAAATAAGAAAAAAAATCTGAATTAGCAAAAAAAAAAAAAACAAAAATTAGCAAAAAAAATAGACACAAAAATCTGAATTAGCAAAAAAATTAGAAAAAAAAAATTTGAATTAGCAAAAAAGAAAAAAAAAATCTGTATTAGCAAAAAAAAAAAAAAAATTAGAAAAAAAAATCTGAATTAGCAAAAAAAAAAAAAAAAAAAAAAACAAAAAAAAAATTAGAAAAAAAAAGAGAAAAAAAAATCTGAATTAGCAAAAAAAAAAAAAATTAGAAAAAAAAAATCTGAATTAGCAAAAAAAAAAAAAGTAGAAAAAAAAAATTAGCAAAAGACAAAAAATCTGAATTAGCAAAAAAAAAAAAATATTGGAAAAAAAAAATTAGAAAAAAAAATCTGAATTAGCAAAAAACAAAAAAAAATCTGAATTAGAAAAAAAACTGAATTAGCAAAAAAAAATTAGAAAAAAAAATCTGATTTAGCAAAAAAAAAAAATTGGAAAAAAAATTAGAAAAAAAAAATAGAAAAAAAATCTGAATTAGAAAAAAAAAAAAAATTAAAAAAAAAATAAAAAAAAAAATCTGAATTAGCAAAAAAAAAAAAATCTGAATTAGCAAAAAACAAAAAAAAATTAGAAAAAAAATCTGAATTAGCAAAAAACAAAAAAAAATTAGAAAAAAAATCTGAATTAGCAAAAAAAAAAAAAAATTGGAAAAAAAAAATTTAATTAGCAAAAAAAAAAAAATTTGAATTAGAAAAAAAAAATCTGAATTAGCAAAAAAAAAAAAAAATTGGAAAAAAAAGAAAAAAAAAAAAGAAATTAGCAAAAAAAAACAAAAAAAAATCTGAATTAGCAAAAAAAAAAAAAAAAATTAGCAAAAAAAAAATAGAAAAAAAAATCTGAATTAGCAAAAAAAAATTGGAAAAAAATAGAAAAAAAAATCTGAATTAGCAAAAAAAAAAAATTAGAAAAAAAAGAGAAAAAAAATCTGAATTAGCAAAAAAAAAAAAAAAAAAAAAATCTGAATTAGCAAAAAAAAAAAAAAAAAAAATCTGAATTAGCAAAAAAAAAATTGGAAAAAAAAATTAGAAAAAAAATTTGAATTAGCAAAAAAAAAAAAATTAGAAAAAAAAAAATCTGAATTAGCAAAAAAAAAAAAACAAAAAACAAAAACAAAAAAAAATTAAAACAAAATTAGAAAAAAAAAATCTGAATTAGCAAAAAAATTGAATTAGCAAAAAAAAATTAGAAAAAAAAAATCTGAATTAGCAAAAAAAAAAAATCTGAATTGGCAAATAAAAAAAATTGGAAAAAAAAATTAGAAAAAAAAATAGAAAAAAAAATCTGAATTAGCAAAAAAAAAATTGAATTAGCAAAAAAAAAAAAAAATAAAATTTGAATTAGCAAAAAAAAAAAAATCTGAATTAGCAAAAAAACAAAAAAAAAATTAGAAAAAAAATAGACAAAAAAAATCTCAATTAGCAAAAAAAAAAATGGAAAAAAAAGAAATTAGCAAAAAAAAAATCTGAATTAGCAAAAAATAAAAATTAGCAAAAAAAAAAAACAAAAAAAAATAGAAAAAAAATCTGAATTAGCAAAAAAAAAAAAATAGAAAAAAAAAATTAGAAAAAAAAAATTTGAATTAGCAAAAAAAAATCTGAATTATCAAAAAAAAAATTAGAAAAAAAAATTTGAATTAGCAAAAAAAAAAAAAAATCTGAATTAGCAAAAAAAAAAAAAAAATAGAAATAAAATAGAAAAAAAAATCTGAATTAGCAAAAAATTAGAAAAGAAATCTGAATTAGCAAAAAAAATTAGAAAAAAAAATCTGAATTAGCAAAAAAAAAAAAAAAAAAATTGGAAAAAAAAAGAAATTAGCAAAAAAAAAAATCTGAATTAGCAAAAAAAAAAAAAAAAGTTAGCAAAAAAAAAAATTATCAAAAAAAAAACAAAAAAAATTAGAAAAAAAATCTGAATTAGCAAAAAAAAAAATTAGAAAAAAAATTAGCAAAAAAAATTAGAAAAAAAAATCTGAATTAGCAAAAAAAAAAAAAATCTGAATTAGCAAAAACAAAAAAAAAATAGAAAAAAAAATCTGAATTAGCAAAAAAAAAATTTGAATTAGCAAAAAAAAAAAAAAAATCTGAATTAGCAAAAAAAAAAAAAATTAGAAAAAAAAATAGGGAAAAAAAATCTGAATTAGCAAAAAAAAAATGGAAAAAAAAAGAAATTAGCAAAAAAAAATCTGAATTAGCAAAAAAAAAAAAAAAGTTAGCAAAAAAAAAATTAGCAAAAAAAAAACAAAAAAAATTAGAAAAAAAATCTGAATTAGCAAAAAAAAAATTAGAAAAAAAATTAGCAAAAAAAATTGGAAAAAAAATTTAAAAAAAAAAATCTGAATTAGCAAAAAAAAAAAATCTGAATTACCAAAAACAAAAAAAATTAGAAAAAAAAATCTGAATTAGCAAAAAAATCTGAATTAGCAAAAAAAAAATATATATATATATATATATATATATGAATTAGCGAAGAAAAAAAAATCTGAATTAAAAAAAAAAAAAAAAAAAAAAATCTGAATTAGCAAAAAAAAAAAATTAGAAAAAAAATTAGCAAAAGACAAAAAATCTGAATTAGCAAAAAAAAAATTGGAAAAAAAATTAGAAAAAAAAAATCTGAATTAGCAAAAAAAAAATTAGAAAAAAATAAAAAAAAAAATCTGAATTAGCAAAAAAAAAAAAATTAGCAAAAAAAAACAAAAAAAATTAGAAAAAAACAAAAAAAAATTTGCAAAAAAAAAATCTGAATTAGCAAAAAAAAAAAAAAATTGGAAAAAAAATCTGAATTAGCAAAAAAAAAATCTGAATTAGCAAAAAACAAAAAAAAATTAGAAAAAAAATCTGAATTAGCAAAAAAAAAAAAAATCTGAATTAGCAAAAAAAAAAAAAAAATTAGAAAAAAAAATCTGAATTAGCAAAAAAAAACAAAAAAAAATTAGAAAAAAAAAATCTGAATTAGCAAAAAAAAATCTGAATTAGCAAAAAAAAAACAAAAAAAAAAATTAGAAAAAAAAATCTGAATTAGCAAAAAAAAAAAATGGAAAAAAAAATTAGAAAAAAAAATCTGAATTAGTAAAAAAAAAAAATTAGCAAAAAAAAAAAAATTAGCAAAAAAAAACAAAAAAAATTAGAAAAAAAAATCTGAATTAGCAAAAAAAAAATTAGAAAAAAAACTAAAAAAAAAAATCTGAATTAGCAAAAAAAAGAAAAAAAAAAATTGGAAAAAAAAAAATTTGAAAAAAAAATCTGAATTAGCAAAAAAAAAAATCTGAATTAGCAAAAAACAAAAAAAATCTGAATTAGCAAAAAAAAAAATCTGAATTAAAAAAAAATCTGAATTAGCAAAAAAAAAATTAGAAAAAAAAATCTGAATTAGCAAAAAAAAAAACAAAAAAAAATCTGAATTAGCAAAAAAAAAAAAAAAAATTACAAAAAAAAATCTGAATTAGCAAAAAAAAAAAATCTGAATTAGCAAAAAAAAAAAAAAAACAAACAAAAAAAAATTAGAAAAAAAAATAGAAAAGAAATCTGAATTAGCAAAAAAAAAAATAGAAAAAAAATCTGAACTAGCAAAAAAAAAAAATTGGAAAAAAACAATTAGCAAAAAACGAAAATCTGAATTAGCAAAAAACAAAAAAAAAATAGAAAAAAAAATCTGAATTAGCAAAAAAAAAATAAAAATTAACAAAAAACAAATAGAAAAAAAATCTGAATTAGCAAAAAAAAATAAAAAAATTGGAAAAAAAAATTAGAAAAAAAAAATTTTGAATTAGCAAAAAAAATTAGAAAAAAAAAATTTGAATTAGCAAAAAAAAAAAAAAAATTAAAAAAAAAATTCTGAATTAGCAAAAAAAAAATAAAAATTAACAAAAAACAAATAGAAAAAAAAAATCTGAATTAGCAAAAAAAAATAAAAAAATTGGAAAAAAAAATTAGAAAAAAAAATTTTTGAATTAGCAAAAAAAATTAGAAAAAAAATCTGAATTAGCAAAAAAAAAAAATCTGAATTAGCAAAAAAAAAAATAAAAATTAGAAAAAAAAATCTGAATTAGCAAAAAAAAAAAAAAAAATTGGAAAAAAAAATTTGAATTAGCAAAAAAAAAAAATTTGAATTACAAAAAAAAAAAAATCTGAATTAGCAAAAAAAAAAAAAAAATTGGAAAAAAAAATTTGAATTAGCAAAAAAAAAAAATTTGAATTACAAAAAAAAAAAAATCTGAATTAGCAAAAAAAAAAAAAAAAAATTGGAAAAAAAAGAAATTAGCAAAAAAAAATCTGAATTAGCAAAAAAAAAAAAAATTAGCAAAAAAAAACAAAAAAAATTAGAAAAAAAATCTGAATTAGCAAAAATATATATATATATATATGAATTAGCGAAGAAAAAAAAAATCTGAATTAAAAAAAAAAAAAAAAAAAAAATCTGAATTAGCAAAAAAAAAATTAGAAAAAAAATTAGCAAAAGACAAAAAATCTGAATTAGCAAAAAAAAAAAAAATTGGAAAAAAAATTAGAAAAAAAAAATCTGAATTAGCAAAAAACAACAAAAAAAATTAGAGAATAAAATCTGAATTAACAAAAAAAAACTGAATTAGCAAAAAAAAAATTAGAAAAAAAATTAGCAAAAGACAAAAAATCTGAATTAGCAAAAAAAAAAATTGGAAAAAAATTAGAAAAAAAAAATCTGAATTAGCAAAAAACAAAAAAAAAATTAGAGAAAAAAATCTGAATTAACAAAAAAAAACTGAATTAGCAAAAAAAAAAAAAAATTATAAAAAAAAATCTGAATTAGCAAAAAAAAAAAATTGGAAACAAAAATTAGAAAAAAAAAATCTGAATTAGCAAAAAAAAAAAATTAGAAAAAAAATAGAAAAAAAAATCTGAATTAGCAAAAAAAAAAAAAATTAGCAAAAAAAAAACAAAAAAAATTAGAAAAAAACAAAAAAAAAATTAGCGAAAAAAAAATCAGAATTAGCAAAAAAAAAAAAAAAATCTGAATTAGCAAAAAACAAAAAAAAATTAGAAAAAAAATCTGAATTAGCAAAAAAAAAAATAAATCTGAATTAGCAAAAAAAAAAGTAAAATTAGAAAAAAAAATCTGAATTAGCAAAAAAAACAAAAAAAAAATTAGAAAAAAAATCTGAATTAGCAAAAAAAAAAATAGAAAAAAAATCTGAACTAGCAAAAAAAAAATTAGAAAAAAAAAATTAGCAAAAAACGAAAATCTGAATTAGCAAAAAACAAAAAAAAATTAGAAAAAAAAATCTGAATTAGCAAAAAAAAATCTGAATTAGCAAAAAAAAACAAAAAAAAAATTAGAAAAAAAATCTGAATTAGCAAAAAAAAAAAAATTAGCAAAAAAAAAAATTAGAAAAAAAAAATTAGCAAAAAAAAAATAGCAAAAAAAAAACAAAAAAAAATAAGAAAAAAAATCTGAATTAGCAAAAAAAAAAATTAGAAAAAAAATTAACAAAAAAAATCTGAATTAGCAAAAAAAAAAACAATTGGAAAAAAAAAATTTGAAAAAAAAATCTGAATTAGCAAAAAAAAAAAAATCTGAATTAGCAAAAAAAAATCTGAATTAGCAAAAAAAAAAAATCTGAATTAGCAAAAAAAAAAATCTGAATTAGCAAAAAAAAAACAAAAAAAAATCTGAATTAGCAAAAAAAAAATAAAAAAAAAAATAGAAAAGAAATCTGAATTAGCAAAAAAAAAAACAAAAAAAAATAGAAAAAAAATCTGAATTAGCAAAAAAAAAAAATAGAAAAAAAAAATTAGAAACAAAAAATTTGAATTAGCAAAAAAAAATCTGAATTATCAAAAAAAAAATTAGAAAAAAAAAATTTGAATTAGCAAAAAAAAACAAAAAAAAATAAGAAAAAAAATCTGAATTAGCAAAAAAAAAATTAGAAAAAAAATTAACAAAAAAAAATCTGAATTAGCAAAAAAAAAAAAAAAAAAATTGGAAAAAAAAAATTTGAAAAAAAAATCTGAATTAGCAAAAAAAAAAAAATCTGAATTAGCAAAAAACAAAAAAATCTGAATTAGCAAAAAAAAATCTGAATTAGCAAAAAAAAAAATCTGAATTAGCAAAAAAAAAATCTGAATTAGCAAAAAAAAAACAAAAAAAAATCTGAATTAGCAAAAAAAAATAAAAAAAAAATGGAAAAAAAATTAGAAAAAAAATCTGAATTAGCAAAAAAAAAAAAAAAAAAAACAAAAAAAAATTAGAAAAAAAAATAGAAAAGAAATCTGAATTAGCAAAAAAAAAAAAAAATAGAAAAAAAAATCTGAACTAGCAAAAAAAAAATAATTAGAAAAAAACAATTATCAAAAAACGAAAATCTGAATTAGCAAAAAACAAAAAAAAATTAGAAAAAAAAATCTGAATTAGCACAAAAAAAACAAAAAAAAAAATTAGAAAAAAAAAATCTGAATTAGCAAAAAAAAAATTAGAAAAAAAAAATCTGAATTAGCAAAAAAAAAAAAAAATCTGAATTAGCAAAAAAAAAAATTAGAAAAAAAAAATAGAAAAAAAAAATTAGCAAAAAAAAAAAAAAAAATTGGAAAAAAAAATTAGAAAAAAAAATTTGAATTAGCAAAAAAAGAAAAAAAAATTACAAAAAAAAATCTGAATTAGCAAAAAACAAAAATCTGAATTAGCGAAAAAAAAAAAAAAATTAGAAAAAAAAATAGACAAAAAAATCTGATATAGCAAAAAAAAAAAAAAAAAAATGAGAAAAAAAAATCTGAATTAGCAAAAAAAAAAAAAAAATTGGAAAAAAAAATTAGAAAAAAAAATCTGAATTAGCAAAAAAAAAAAAAAATCTGAATTAGCAAAAAAAAATAAAAATTAGAAAAAAAATAGACAAAAAAATCTGATAAGCAAAAAAAAAAAAAAATTAGAAAAAAAATCTGAATTAGCAAAAAAAAAAAAAAAAAAAAAAAAAAAAATTAGAAAAAAAAAATCTGAATTAGCAAAAAAAAATTTGAATTTGCAAAAAAAAAATCTGAATTAGCAAAAAAAAAAATCTGAATTAGCAAAAAAAAAATTGGAAAAAAAAAATTAAAAAAAAATCTGAATTAGCAAAAAAAAAAAAAAAAAAATTGGAAAAAAAAAATTTGAATTAGCAAAAAAAAAACAAAAAAAAAAAAAAAAAAATTTGAATAAGCAAAAAATAAAAAATCTGAATTAGCAAAAAAAAAAATTAGAAAAAAAATAGACAAAAAAATCTGAATTAGCAAAAAAAAAATAGAAAAAAAAAATCTGAATTAGCAAAAAAAAAAAAAAATGGAAAAAAAAATTAGAAAAAAAGAAATCTGAATTAGCAAAAAAAAAAAAAAAAATTAGAAGAAAAAAATAGAAAAAAAATCTGAATTAGCAAAAAAAAAATTGGAAAAAAGAAATTAGCAAAAAATAATCTGAATTAGCAAAAAAAAAAAAAACAAAAATTAGCAAAAAAAATAGACACAAAAATCTGAATTAGCAAAAAAATTAGAAAAAAAAAATTTGAATTAGCAAAAAAGAAAAAAAAAATCTGTATTAGCAAAAAAAAAAAAAAAAATTAGAAAAAAAATCTGAATTAGCAAAAAAAAAAAAAAACAAAAAAAAAATTAGAAAAAAAAGAGAAAAAAAAATCTGAATTAGCAAAAAAAAAAAAAATTAGAAAAAAAAAATCTGAATTAGCAAAAAAAAAAAATTAGAAAAAAAAATTAGCAAAAGACAAAAAATCTGAATTAGCAAAAAAAAAAAAATATTGGAAAAAAAAATTAGAAAAAAAATCTGAATTAGCAAAAAACAAAAAAAAATCTGAATTAGAAAAAAAAAAACTGAATTAGCAAAAAAAAAAAAAACAAAAAAAATTAGAAAAAAAAATCTGATTTAGCAAAAAAAAAAAATTGGAAAAAAGATTAGAAAAAAAAAATAGAAAAAAAATCTGAATTAGCAAAAAAAAAAAAAAAATTAGAAAAAAAATAAAAAAAAAATCTGAATTAGCAAAAAAAAAATTAGCAAAAAAAAATTAGAAAAAAAATCTGAATTAGCAAAAAAACAAAAAAAAATTAGAAAAAAAAATTAGCAAAAAAAAATCTGAATTAGCAAAAAAAAAAAAAAAATTGGAAAAAAAAAATCTGAATTAGCAAAAAACAAAAAAAAATTAGAAAAAAAAATCTGAATTAGCAAAAAAAAATCTGAATTAGCAAAAAAAAACAAAAAAAAATTAGAAAAAAAATCTGAATTAGCAAAAAAAAAAAAAATTAGCAAAAAAAAAAAATTAGAAAAAAAAAATCTGAATTAGCAAAAAAAAAATTAGCAAAAAAAAAATAGCAAAAAAAAAACAAAAAAAAATAAGAAAAAAAATCTGAATTAGCAATAAAAAAAATTAGAAAAAAAATTAACAAAAAAAATCTGAATTAGCAAAAAAAAAAAACAATTGGAAAAAAAAATTTGAAAAAAAAATCTGAATTAGCAAAAAAAAAAAATCTGAATTAGCAAAAAAAAATCTGAATTAGCAAAAAAAAAAAATCTGAATTAGCAAAAAAAAAAATCTGAATTAGCAAAAAAAAACAAAAAAAAATCTGAATTAGCAAAAAAAAAATAAAAAAAAAAATAGAAAAGAAATCTGAATTAGCAAAAAAAAAACAAAAAAAAATAGAAAAAAAATCTGAATTAGCAAAAAAAAAAAAATAGAAAAAAAAAATTAGAAAAAAAAAATTTGAATTAGCAAAAAAAAATCTGAATTATCAAAAAAAAAATTAGAAAAAAAAAATTTGAATTAGCAAAAAAAAACAAAAAAAAATAAGAAAAAAAATCTGAATTAGCAAAAAAAAAATTAGAAAAAAAATTAACAAAAAAAAATCTGAATTAGCAAAAAAAAAAAAAAAAAAAAATTGGAAAAAAAAAATTTGAAAAAAAAATCTGAATTAGCAAAAAAAAAAAAATCTGAATTAGCAAAAAACAAAAAAATCAGAATTAGCAAAAAAAAATCTGAATTAGCAAAAAAAAAATCTGAATTAGCAAAAAAAAAATCTGAATTAGCAAAAAAAGAACAAAAAAAAATCTGAATTAGCAAAAAAAAATAAAAAAAAAATGGAAAAAAAATTAAAAAAAAAATCTGAATTAGCAAAAAAAAAAAAAAAAAAAACAAAAAAAAATTAGAAAAAAAAATAGAAAAGAAATCTGAATTAGCAAAAAAAAAAAAAATAGAAAAAAAAATCTGAACTAGCAAAAAAAAAAAAATTAGAAAAAAACAATTATCAAAAAACGAAAATCTGAATTAGCAAAAAACAAAAAAAAATTAGAAAAAAAAATCTGAATTAGCACAAAAAAAACAAAAAAAAAATTAGAAAAAAAAAATCTGAATTAGCAAAAAAAAAATTAGAAAAAAAAAATCTGAATTAGCAAAAAAAAAAAAAACTTGAATTAGCAAAAAAAAAAATTAGAAAAAAAAATAGAAAAAAAAATTAGCAAAAAAAAAAAAAAAAATTGGAAAAAAAAATTAGAAAAAAAAAATTTGAATTAGCAAAAAAAGAAAAAAAAATTACAAAAAAAAATCTGAATTAGCAAAAAACAAAAATCTGAATTAGCAAAAAAAAAAAAAAAATTAGAAAAAAAAAAATAGACAAAAAAATCTGATATAGCAAAAAAAAAAAAAAAAAATGAGAAAAAAAAATCTGAATTAGCAAAAAAAAAAAAAAATTGGAAAAAAAAATTAGAAAAAAAAATCTGAATTAGCAAAAAAAAAAAAAAATCTGAATTAGCAAAAAAAAATAAAAATTAGAAAAAAAATAGACAAAAAAATCTGATAAGCAAAAAAAAAAAAAAATTAGAAAAAAAATCTGAATTAGCAAAAAAAAAAAAAAATTAGAAAAAAAAAATCTGAATTACCAAAAAAAAATTTGAATTTGCAAAAAAAAAATCTGAATTAGCAAAAAAAAAAATCTGAATTAGCAAAAAAAAAATTGGAAAAAAAAATTAAAAAAAAATCTGAATTAGCAAAAAAAAAAAAAAAAAATTGGAAAAAAAAAATTTGAATTAGCAAAAAAAAAACAAAAAAAAAAAAAAAAAATTTGAATAAGCAAAAAATAAAAAATCTGAATTAGCAAAAAAAAAAATTAGAAAAAAAATAGACAAAAAAATCTGAATTAGCAAAAAAAAAAATCTGAATTAGCAAAAAAAAAAAAAAAATGGAAAAAAAAATTAGAAAAAAAGAAATCTGAATTAGCAAAAAAAAAAATAAAAATTAGAAGAAAAAAATAGAAAAAAAATCTGAATTAGCAAAAAAAAAATTGGAAAAAAGAAATTAGCAAAAAATAATCTGAATTAGCAAAAAAAAAAAAAAACAAAAATTAGCAAAAAAAATAGACACAAAAATCTGAATTAGCAAAAAAATTAGAAAAAAAAAATTTGAATTAGCAAAAAAGAAAAAAAAAATCTGTATTAGCAAAAAAAAAAAAAAAATTAGAAAAAAAATCTGAATTAGCAAAAAAAAAAAAAAACAAAAAAAAAATTAGAAAAAAAAAGAGAAAAAAAAATCGGAATTAGCAAAAAAAAAAAAAATTAGAAAAAAAAAATCTGAATTAGCAAAAAAAAAAAATTAGAAAAAAAAATTAGCAAAAGACAAAAAATCTGAATTAGCAAAAAAAAAAAAATATTGGAAAAAAAAATTAGAAAAAAAATCTGAATTAGCAAAAAACAAAAAAAAATCTGAATTAGAAAAAAAAAAACTGAATTAGCAAAAAAAAAAAAAACAAAAAAAATTAGAAAAAAAAATCTGATTTAGCAAAAAAAAAAAAATTGGAAAAAAGATTAGAAAAAAAAAAATAGAAAAAAAATCTGAATTAGCAAAAAAAAAAAAAAATTAGAAAAAAAATAAAAAAAAATCTGAATTAGCAAAAAAAAAAAATTAGAAAAAAAATCTGAATTAGCAAAAAAACAAAAAAAAATTAGAAAAAAAAATTAGCAAAAAAAAATCTGAATTAGCAAAAAAAAAAAAAAAATTGGAAAAAAAAAATCTGAATTAGCAAAAAACAAAAAAAAATTAGAAAAAAAAATCTGAATTGGCAAAAAAAAAAAAAAATCTGAATTAGCAAAAAAAAAATTAAATTAGAAAAAAAAATCTGAATTAGCAAAAAAAAACAAAAAAAAAATTAGAAAAAAAATCTGAATTAGCAAAAAAAATTAGAAAAAATCTGAATTAGCAAAAAAAAAAAAAAAACAAAAAAAAAATTAGAAAAAAAAATAGAAAAAAAAATCTGAATTAGCAAAAAAAAATAAATTAGATAAAAAAAATCTGAATTAGGAAAAAAAAAATTAGCAAAAAACAAAAATCTGAATTAGCAAAAAAAAAAAAAAAATTAGAAAAAAAAAAATCTGAATTAGCAAAATACAAAAAAAAATTAGAAAAAAAAATCTGAATTAGCAAAAAAAAACAAAAAAAAATTAGAAAAAAATCTGAATTAGCAAAAAAAAAATGGAAAAAAAAATTAGAAAAAAAAATCTGAATTAGCAAAAAAAAATTAGAAAAAAAAATTAGAAAAAAAAATTTGAATTAGCAAAAAAAAAAAAAATCAGAATTAGCAAAAAAAAAAAAAAATCTGAATTAGCAAAAAAAAAATAAAAATTAGAAAAAAAATAGAAAAAAAATCTGAATTAGCAAAAAAAAAAAAAAAAAAATGAAATTAGCAAAAAAAAAAATCTGAATTAGCAAAAAAAAAAAAAAATTAGCAAAAAAAAAATAAAAATTAGAAAAAAAATAGAAAAAAAAATCTGAATTAGCAAAGAAAAAAAAAATGAAACTAGCAAAAAAAAAATCTGAATTAGCAAAAAAAATTAGCAAAAAAAAAAAAATTAGCAAAAAAAAAATAAAAATTAGAAAAAAAATAGAAAAAAAAATCTGAATTAGCAAAAAAAAAAAAAAAAAAAAATGAAATTAGCAAAAAAAAAATCTGAATTAGCAAAAAAAAAAAAAAAAAAAAATCTGAATTAGCAAAAAAAAAAAATAAAAATTAGAAAAAAAATAGAAAAAAAAATCTGAATTAGCAAAAAAAAAAAAAAATGAAATTAGCAAAAAAAAAATCTGAATTAGCAAAAAAAAAAATTAGCGAAAAAAAAAAAAAAAGCAAAAAAAATAGACAAAAAAATCTGAATTAGCAAAAAAAGAAAAAAAATTAAAAAAAAAATCTGAATTAGCAAAAAAAAAAAAATGGAAAAAAAAAATTTGAATTAGCAAAAAAAAATCTGAATTAGCAAAAAAAAAAAAAAAAACAAAAAAAAATTAGAAAAAAAAATAGAAAAAAAATCTGAATTAGCAAAAAAAAAAATTAGAAGAAAAAAATTAGAAAAAAATCTGAATTAGCAAAAAAAAAAAAAAACAAAAAAAAATCTGAATTAGCAAAAAAAAAAGTTAGAAAAAAAAATCTGAATTAGCAAAAAAAAAATTAGAAAAAAAATCTGAATTAGCAAAAAAAAAAATTAGAAAAAAAAATTAGCAGAAAAAAAAATCTGAATTAGCAAAAAAAAAAAGAAAAAATCTGAATTAGCAAAAAAAAAAAAAAATTAGAAAAAAAATAGAAAAAAAAATTTGAATTAGCAAAAAAAAAAAAAAATTAGCAAAAAAAAAACAAAAAAAATTAGAAAAAAAAAATTACAAAAAAAAAATCTGAATTAGCAAAAAAAAAAAAACAAAAATCTGAATTAGCAAAAAAAAAATAAAAATTAGAAAAAAAATAGACAAAAAAATCTGATATAGCAAAAAAAAAAAAAAATGAGAAAAAAAAATCTGAATTAGCAAAAATAAAAAAAATAAAAATTGGAAAAAAAAATTAGAAAAAAAAATCTGAATTAGCAAAAAAAAAAATCTGAATTAGCAAAAAAAAAATAAAAATTAGAAAAAAAATAGACAAAAAAATCTGATATAGCAAAAAAAAAAAAAAAAAAAATTAGAAAAAAAATCTGAATTAGCAAAAAAAAAAAAAAAAAAAAATTGGAAAAAAAATTAGAAAAAAAAAATCTGAATTAGCAAAAAAAAAATTTGAATTTGCAAAAAAAAAATCTGAATTAGCAAAAAAAAAAATCTGAATTAGCAAAAAAAAAATTGGAAAAAAAAAATTAGAAAAAAAATCTGAATTAGCAAAAAAAAAAAATTGGAAAAAAAAATTTGAATTAGGAAAAAAAAAAAAAAAAAAAAAAAAAAAAAAAAAAAAAAAAAAATTTGAATAAGCAAAAAAAAAAAAATCTGAATTAGCAAAAAAAACAAAAAAAAATTAGAAAAAAAATCTGAATTAGCAAAAAAAAAAAATAGAAAAAAAATCTGAATTAGCAAAAAAAAAAAAAAAAAAAAAAAATGGAAAAAAAAATTAGAAAAAAAAAAATCAGAATTAGCAAAAAAAAAAAATAAAAATTAGAAGAAAAAAATAGAAAAAAATCTGAATTAGCAAAAAAAAAATTGGAAAAAAGAAATTAGCAAAAAAAAAAAATGTATTAGCAAAAAAAAAAAACAAAAATTAGCAAAAAAAAAATTAGCAAAAAAAATAGACACAAAAATCTGAATTAGCAAAAAAAATTAGAAAAAAAAATTTTAATTAGCAAAAAAGAAAAAAAATCTGTATTAGCAAAAAAAAAAAAAAAAAATTAGAAAAAAAAATCTGAATTAGCAAAAAAAAAAAAAACCAAAAAAAAATTAGAAAAAAAAAATAGAAAAAAAAATCTGAATTAGCAAAAAAAAAAAAAAATTAGAAAAAAAAATCTGAATTAGCAAAAAAAAAAATTAGCAAAAGACAAAAAATCTGAATTAGCAAAAAAAAAAATTGGAATAAAAAATTAGAAAAAAAAATCTGAATTAGAAAAAAAAAACTGAATTAGCAAAAAAAAAACAAAAAAAATTAGAAAAAAAAATCTGATTTAGCAAAAAAAAAAAAAATTTGAAAAAAAATTAGAAAAAAAAATAGAAAAAAAATCTGAATTAGCAAAAAAAAAAAAAAAATTAGAAAAAAAATAGAAAAAAAAATCTGAATTAGCAAAAAAAAAAAATTAGCAAAAAAAAAACAAAAAAAATTAGAAAAAAATCTGAATTAGCAAAAAACAAAAAAAAATTAGAAAAAAAAAAAATCTGAATTGGCAAAAAAAAAAAAAATCTGAATTAGCAAAAAAAAAATTAAATTAGAAAAAAAAAATCTGAATTAGCAAAAAAAAAACAAAAAAAAAATTAGAAAAAAAATCTGAATTAGCAAAAAAAAATTAGAAAAAATCTGAATTAGCAAAAAAAAAAAAAAACTGAATTAGCAAAAAAAAAAAAAAAACAAAAAAAAATTAGAAAAAAAAAATATAAAAAAATCTGAATTAGCAAAAAAAATTAGATAAAAAAAATCTGAATTAGGAAAAAAAAAAAAATTAGCAAAAAACAAAAATCTGAATTAGCAAAAAAAAAAAAAAATTAGAAAAAAAAAATCTGAATTAGCAAAATACAAAAAAAAATTAGAAAAAAAAATCTGAATTAGCAAAAAAAAAATTTGAATTAGCAAAAAAAAAACAAAAAAAAATTAGAAAAAATCTGAATTAGCAAAAAAAAAAAAATGGAAAAAAAAATCTGAATTAGCAAAAAAAAAAATTAGCAAAAAAAAAGAAAAAATCTGAATTAGCAAAAAAAAAAAAATTAGAAAAAAAATAGAAAAAAAAATTTGAATTAGCAAAAAAAAAAAAAAATTAGCAAAAAAAAAAAACAAAAAAAATTAGAAAAAAAAAATTACAAAAAAAAAATCTGAATTAGCAAAAAAAAAAAAAACAAAATCTGAATTAGCAAAAAAAAAATAAAAATTAGAAAAAAAATAGACAAAAAAATCTGATATAGCAAAAAAAAAAAATGAGAAAAAAAATCTGAATTAGCAAAAAAAAAAAAAAAAAAATTGGAAAAAAAATTAGAAAAAAAAATCTGAATTAGCAAAAAAAAAATTTGAATTTGCAAAAAAAAAATCTGAATTAGCAAAAAAAAAAATCTGAATTAGCAAAAAAAAAATTGGAAAAAAAATATTAAAAAAAAAATCTGAATTAGCAAAAAAAAAAAAATTGGAAAAAAAAATTTGAATTAGCAAAAAAAAAAAAAAAAAAAAAAAAAAAAAAAAAAAAAAAAAAAAAATTTGAATAAGCAAAAAAAAAAAAAATCTGAATTAGCAAAAAAAACAAAAAAAAATTAGAAAAAAAATAGACAAAAAAATCTGAATTAGCAAAAAAAAAAAATAGAAAAAAAATCTGAATTAGCAAAAAAAAAAAAAAAAAAAAAAAAATGGAAAAAAAAATTAGAAAAAAAAAATCAGAATTAGCAAAAAAAAAAAAAAATTAGAAGAAAAAAATAGAAAAAAAATCTGAATTAGCAAAAAAAAAATTGGAAAAAAGAAATTAGCAAAAAAAAAAATGTATTAGCAAAAAAAAAAAACAAAAATTAGCAAAAAAAATAGACACAAAAATCTGAATTAGCAAAAAAATTAGAAAAAAAAATTTTAATTAGCAAAAAAGAAAAAAAATCTGTATTAGCAAAAAAAAAAAAAAAAAATTAGAAAAAAAAATCTGAATTAGCAAAAAAAAAAAAAACAAAAAAAAAATTAGAAAAAAAAAAATAGAAAAAAAAATCTGAATTAGCAAAAAAAAAAAAAAATTAGAAAAAAAAATCTGAATTAGCAAAAAAAAAAATTAGCAAAAGACAAAAAATCTGAATTAGCAAAAAAAAAAAAATTGGAATAAAAAATTAGAAAAAAAAATCTGAATTAGAAAAAAAAAAACTGAATTAGCAAAAAAAAACAAAAAAAATTAGAAAAAAAAATCTGATTTAGCAAAAAAAAAAAAAAATTTGAAAAAAAAATTAGAAAAAAAAATAGAAAAAAAAATCTGAATTAGCAAAAAAAAAAAAAAAATTAGAAAAAAAATAGAAAAAAAAATCTGAATTAGCAAAAAAAAAAATTAGCAAAAAAAAACAAAAAAAATTAGAAAAAAATCTGAATTAGCAAAAAACAAAAAAAAATTAGAAAAAAAAATCTGAATTGGCAAAAAAAAAAAAAATCTGAATTAGCAAAAAAAAAATTAAATTAGAAAAAAAAAAATCTGAATTAGCAAAAAAAAACAAAAAAAAAATTAGAAAAAAAATCTGAATTAGCAAAAAAAATTAGAAAAAATCTGAATTAGCAAAAAAAAAAAAAACTGAATTAGCAAAAAAAAAAAAAAAACAAAAAAAAATTAGAAAAAAAAAATAGAAAAAAAATCTGAATTAGCAAAAAAAATTAGATAAAAAAAATCTGAATTAGGAAAAAAAAAAATTAGCAAAAAACAAAAATCTGAATTAGCAAAAAAAAAAATTAGAAAAAAAAAATCTGAATTAGCAAAATACAAAAAAAAATTAGAAAAAAAAATCTGAATTAGCAAAAAAAAAATTTGAATTAGCAAAAAAAAAACAAAAAAAAATTAGAAAAAATCTGAATTAGCAAAAAAAAAATGGAAAAAAAAATCTGAATTAGCAAAAAAAAAATTAGAAAAAAAAAATTAGAAAAAAAAATTTGAATTAGCAAAAAAAAAAAAATCAGAATTAGCAAAAAAAAAAAAATCTGAATTAGCAAAAAAAAAATAAAAATTAGAAAAAAACAGAAAAAAAAATCTGAATTAGCAAAAAAAAAATGGAAAAAAAAAATTAGAAAAAAAAATAAAAAATCTGAATTAGCAAAAAAAAAAAAAAAAAAATTAGAAAAAAAATAGAAAAAAAAATCTGAATTAGCAAAAAAAAAAAAAAAATGGAAAAAAAAATTAGAAAAAAAAAATTTGAATTAGCAAAAAAAAAAATCTGAATTAGCAAAAAAAAAAAAAAAATCTGAATTAGCAAAAAAAGAAAAAAAATTAGAAAAAAAAATCTGAATTAGCAAAAAAAAAATGGAAAAAAAAAATTAGAAAAAAAAAATTTGAATTAGCAAAAAAAAAATCTGAATTAGCAAAAAAAAAAAAAATTAGAAGAAAAAAAATAGAAAAAAAAATCTGAATTAGCAAAAAAAAAAAAAAAAAAAATTGGAAAAAAAATTAGAAAAAAAAATCTGAATTAGCAAAAAAAAAATTTGAATTTGCAAAAAAAAAATCTGAATTAGCAAAAAAAAAATTAGAAGAAAAAAATTAGAAAAAAAAATCTGAATAAGCAAAAAAAAAAAATTAGAAAAAAAAATAGCAAAAAACAAAAAATCTGAATTAGCAACAAAATTGGAAAAAAAAAATTAGAAAAAAAAAATCTGAATTAGCAAAAAAAAAAGAAAAAATCTGAATTAGCAAAAAAAAAAAAATTAGAAAAAAAATAGAAAAAAAAATTTGAATTAGCAAAAAAAAAAAAAATTAGCAAAAAAAAACAAAAAAAAATAGAAAAAAAAAATCTGAATTAGCAAAAAAAAAAAAATTAGAAAAAAAAAATAGCAAAAAACAAAAAATCTGAATTAGCAAAAAAATTGGAAAAAAAAATTAGAAAAAAAAATCTGAATTAGCAAAAAAAAAAGAAAAAATCTGAATTAGAAAAAAAAAAAAAAAATTAGAAAAAAAATAGAAAAAAAATTTGAATTAGCAAAAAAAAAAAAAATTTGCAAAAAAAAAACAAAAAAAATTAGAAAAAAAAAATTTGAATTAGCAAAAAAAGAAAAAAAAATTACAAAAAAAAATCAGAATTAGCAAAAAAAAAAACAAAAATCTGAATTAGCAAAAAAAAATTAGAAAAAAAATAGAAAAAAAATTTGAATTAGCAAAAAACAAAAAAAAAATAGAAAAAAAAAATCTGAATTAGCAAAAAAAAAAAAAATTAGAAAAAAAAAATAGCAAAAAACAAAAAATCTGAATTAGCAAAAAAATTGGAAAAAAAAAATTAGAAAAAAAAAATCTGAATTAGCAAAAAAAAAAGAAAAAATCTGAATTAGCAAAAAAAAAAAATTAGAAAAAAAATAGAAAAAAAAATTTGAATTAGCAAAAAAAAATTAGCAAAAAAAAACAAAAAAAATTAGAAAAAAAAAATTTGAATTAGCAAAAAAGAAAAAAAAAATTACAAAAAAAAAATCTGAATTAGCAAAAAAAAAATAAAAATTAGAAAAAAAAATAGACAAAAAAATCTGATATAGCAAAAAAAAAAAAAAATGAGAAAAAAAAATCTGAATTAGCAAAAAAAAAAAAAAAAAAAATGGAAAAAAAATTAGAAAAAAAAATCTGAATTAGCAAAAAAAAAAAAAAAAAAATCTGAATTAGCAAAAAAAAAATAAAAATTAGAAAAAAAATAGACAAAAAAATCTGATATAGCAAAAAAAAAAAAATTAGAAAAAAAATCTGAATTAGCAAAAAAAAAAAAAAAAATTGGAAAAAAAATTAGGAAAAAAAATCTGAATTAGCAAAAAAAAAATTTGAATTTGCAAAAAAAAAATCTGAATTAGCAAAAAAAAAAATCTGAATTAGCAAAAAAAAAATTGGAAAAAAAAAATTAAAAAAAAAATCTGAATTAGCAAAAAAAAAAAAAATTGGAAAAAAAAATTTGAATTAGCAAAAAAAAAAAAAAAAAAAAAAAAAAAAAAAAAATTTGAATAAGCAAAAAAAAAAAATCTGAATTAGCAAAAAAAACAAAAAAAAATTAGAAAAAAATAGACAAAAAAATCTGAATTAGCAAAAAAAAAAATAGAAAAAAAAAATCTGAATTAGCAAAAAAAAAAAAAAAAAAAATTGGAAAAAAAAATTAGAAAAAAAAAAATCTGAATTAGCAAAAAAAAAAAACAAAAATTAGCAAAAAAAAATTAGCAAAAAAAAATAGACACAAAAATCTGAATTAGCAAAAAAATTAGAAAAAAAAAATTTAGAATTATTAGCAAAAAAAAGAAAAAAAAATTACAAAAAAAAATCAGAATTAGCAAAAAAAAAAAACAAAAATCTGAATTAGCAAAAAAAAATTAGAAAAAAAATAGAAAAAAAATTTGAATTAGCAAAAAACAAAAAAAAAATAGAAAAAAAAAAATCTGAATTAGCAAAAAAAAAAAAATTAGAAAAAAAAAATAGCAAAAAACAAAAAATCTGAATTAGCAAAAAAATTGGAAAAAAAAAATTAGAAAAAAAAAATCTGAATTAGCAAAAAAAAAAGAAAAAATCTGAATTAGCAAAAAAAAAAAATTAGAAAAAAAATAGAAAAAAAAATTTGAATTAGCAAAAAAAAATTAGCAAAAAAAAACAAAAAAAATTAGAAAAAAAAATTTGAATTAGCAAAAAAGAAAAAAAAAATTACAAAAAAAAAATCTGAATTAGCAAAAAAAAAATAAAAATTAGAAAAAAAAATAGACAAAAAAATCTGATATAGCAAAAAAAAAAAAATGAGAAAAAAAAATCTGAATTAGCAAAAAAAAAAAAAAAAAAAAATGGAAAAAAAAATTAGAAAAAAAAATCTGAATTAGCAAAAAAAAAAAAAAAAAAATCTGAATTAGCAAAAAAAAATAAAAATTAGAAAAAAATAGACAAAAAAGTCTGATATAGCAAAAAAAAAAAAATTAGAAAAAAAATCTGAATTAGCAAAAAAAAAAAAAAAAAAATTGGAAAAAAAATTAGGAAAAAAAATCTGAATTAGCAAAAAAAAAATTTGAATTTGCAAAAAAAAAATCTGAATTAGCAAAAAAAAAAATCTGAATTAGCAAAAAAAAAATTGGAAAAAAAAAATTAAAAAAAAAATCTGAATTAGCAAAAAAAAAAAAAAAAAATTGGAAAAAAAAATTTGAATTAGCAAAAAAAAAAAAAAAAAAAAAAAAAAAAAAAAAAATTTGAATAAGCAAAAAAAAAAAAATCTGAATTAGCAAAAAAAACAAAAAAAAATTAGAAAAAAAATAGACAAAAAAATCTGAATTAGCAAAAAAAAAATAGAAAAAAAAAATCTGAATTAGCAAAAAAAAAAAAAAAAAAATTGGAAAAAAAAAATTAGAAAAAAAAAAAATCTGAATTAGCAAAAAAAAAAAACAAAAATTAGCAAAAAAAAAATTAGCAAAAAAAAATAGACACAAAAATCTGAATTAGCAAAAAAATTAGAAAAAAAAAATTTTAATTAGCAAAAAAGAAAAAAAAATCTGTATTAGCAAAAAAAAAAAAAAAAAATTAGAAAAAAATCTGAATTAACAAAAAAAAAAAAAAAACAAAAAAAAATTAGAAAAAAAAAATAGAAAAAAAAATCTGAATTAACAAAAAAAAAAAAAAATTAGAAAAAAAAATCTGAATTAGCAAAAAAAAAAAAATTAGCAAAAGACAAAAAATCTGAATTAGCAAAAAAAAAAAAAATTGGAATAAAAAATTAGAAAAAAAAATCTGAATTAGCAAAAAACAAAAAAAAAATCTGAATTAGAAAAAAAAAACTGAATTAGCAAAAAAAAAAAAACAAAAAAAATTAGAAAAAAAAATCTGATTTAGCAAAAAAAAAATAAAAATTTGAAAAAAAATTAGAAAAAAAAATCTGAATTAGCAAAAAAAAATTAGAAAAAAAATAGAAAAAAAAATCTGAATTAGCAAAAAAAAAAAAATTTGCAAAAAAAAAAAACAAAAAAAATTAGAAAAAAATCTGAATTAGCAAAAAACAAAAAAAAATTAGAAAAAAAAAAATCTGAATTGGCAAAAAAAAAATTAAATTAGAAAAAAAAAATCTGAATTAGCAAAAAAAAAACAAAAAAAAAATTAGAAAAAAAATCTGAATTAGCAAAAAAAATTAGAAAAAATCTGAATTAGCAAAAAAAAAAAAAAACTGAATTAGCAAAAAAAAAAAAAAAAAAAAACAAAAAAAAAATTAGAAAAAAAAAATAGAAAAAATATCTGAATTAGCAAAAAAAATTAGATAAAAAAAATCTGAATTAGGAAAAAATAAAAAAAATTAGCAAAATACAAAAATCTGAATTAGCAAAAAAAAAAAAAAAATTAGAAAAAAAAAATCTGAATTAGCAAAATACAAAAAAAAATTAGAAAAAAAAATCTGAATTAGCAAAAAAAAATTTGAATTAGCAAAAAAAAAAAACAAAAAAAAATTAGAAAAAATCTGAATTAGCAAAAAAAAAAAATGGAAAAAAAAATCTGAATTAGCAAAAAAAAAAATTAGAAAAAAAAAATTAGAAAAAAAAATTTGAATTAGCAAAAAAAAAAAATCAGAATTAGCAAAAAAAAAAAAAATCTGAATTAGCAAAAAAAAATAAAAATTAGAAAAAAAATAGAAAAAAAAATCTGAATTAGCAAAAAAAAATTGGAAAAAAAAATTAGAAAAAAAAAAAAATCTGAATTAGCAAAAAAAAAAAAATAAAAATTAGAAAAAAAATAGAAAAAAAAATCTGAATTAGCAAAAAAAAAAAAATGGAAAAAAAAATTAGAAAAAAAAAATTTGAATTAGCAAAAAAAAAAAATCTGAATTAAAAAAAAAAAAAAAAAAAATCTGAATTAGCAAAAAAAGAAAAAAAATTAGAAAAAAAAATCTGAATTAGCAAAAAAAAAAAATGGAAAAAAAAAATTAGAAAAAAAAAATTTGAATTAGCAAAAAAAAAATCTGAATTAGCAAAAAAAAAAAATAGAAGAAAAAAAATAGAAAAAAAAATCTGAATTAGCAAAAAAAAAAAAAAAAAAATTGGAAAAAAAATTAGAAAAAAAAATCTGAATTAGCAAAAAAAAATTTGAATTTGCAAAAAAAAAATCTGAATTAGCAAAAAAAAAATTAGAAGAAAAAAATTAGAAAAAAAAAATCTGAATTAGCAAAAAAAAAATTAGAAAAAAAAAATAGCAAAAAACAAAAAATCTGAATTAGCAAAAAAATTGGAAAAAAAAATTAGAAAAAAAAAATCTGAATTAGCAAAAAAAAAGAAAAAATCTGAATTAGCAAAAAAAAAAAAATTAGAAAAAAAATAGAAAAAAAAATTTGAATTAGCAAAAAAAAAAAAAATTAGCAAAAAAAAAACAAAAAAAATTAGAAAAAAAAATTTGAATTAGCAAAAAAAGAAAAAAAAAATTACAAAAAAAAAATCAGAATTAGCAAAAAAAATTGGAAAAAAAAATTAGAAAAAAAATAGAAAAAAAAATTTGAATTAGCAAAAAAAAAAAAAATTAGCAAAAAAAAAACAAAAAAAATTAGAAAAAAAAAATCTGAATTAGCAAAAAAAAAAATTAGCAAAAGACAAAAAATCTGAATTAGCAAAAAAAAAAAAATTGGAATAAAAAATTAGAAAAAAAAATCTGAATTAGAAAAAAAAAACTGAATTAGCAAAAAAAAAACAAAAAAAATTAGAAAAAAAAATCTGATTTAGCAAAAAAAAAAAAAAATTTGAAAAAAAATTAGAAAAAAAAATAGAAAAAAAAATCTGAATTAGCAAAAAAAAAAAAAAAATTAGAAAAAAAATAGAAAAAAAAATCTGAATTAGCAAAAAAAAAAATTAGCAAAAAAAAACAAAAAAAATTAGAAAAAAATCTGAATTAGCAAAAAACAAAAAAAAATTAGAAAAAAAAATCTGAATTGGCAAAAAAAAAAAAAATCTGAATTAGCAAAAAAAAAAATTAAATTAGAAAAAAAAAATCTGAATTAGCAAAAAAAAACAAAAAAAAAATTAGAAAAAAAATCTGAATTAGCAAAAAAAATTAGAAAAAATCTGAATTAGCAAAAAAAAAAAAACTGAATTAGCAAAAAAAAAAAAAAAAACAAAAAAAAATTAGAAAAAAAAAATAGAAAAAAAATCTGAATTAGCAAAAAAATTAGATAAAAAAAATCTGAATTAGGAAAAAAAAAAATTAGCAAAAAACAAAAATCTGAATTAGCAAAAAAAAAAAATTAGAAAAAAAAAATCTGAATTAGCAAAATACAAAAAAAAATTAGAAAAAAAAATCTGAATTAGCAAAAAAAAAAATTTGAATTAGCAAAAAAAAAACAAAAAAAAATTAGAAAAAATCTGAATTAGCAAAAAAAAAAATGGAAAAAAAAATCTGAATTAGCAAAAAAAAAATTAGAAAAAAAAAATTAGAAAAAAAAATTTGAATTAGCAAAAAAAAAAAATCAGAATTAGCAAAAAAAAAAAAATCTGAATTAGCAAAAAAAAAATAAAAATTAGAAAAAAACAGAAAAAAAAATCTGAATTAGCAAAAAAAAAATGGAAAAAAAAAATTAGAAAAAAAATAAAAAATCTGAATTAGCAAAAAAAAAAAAAAAAAAATTAGAAAAAAAATAGAAAAAAAAATCTGAATTAGCAAAAAAAAAAAAAAAATGGAAAAAAAAATTAGAAAAAAAAAATTTGAATTAGCAAAAAAAAAAATCTGAATTAGCAAAAAAAAAAAAAAAATCTGAATTAGCAAAAAAAGAAAAAAAATTAGAAAAAAAAATCTGAATTAGCAAAAAAAAAAATGGAAAAAAAAAATTAGAAAAAAAAAATTTGAATTAGCAAAAAAAAAATCTGAATTAGCAAAAAAAAAAAAATTAGAAGAAAAAAAATAGAAAAAAAAATCTGAATTAGCAAAAAAAAAAAAAAAAAAAATTGGAAAAAAAATTAGAAAAAAAAATCTGAATTAGCAAAAAAAAATTTGAATTTGCAAAAAAAAAAATCTGAATTAGCAAAAAAAAAATTAGAAGAAAAAAATTAGAAAAAAAAATCTGAATAAGCAAAAAAAAAAAATTAGAAAAAAAATAGCAAAAAACAAAAAATCTGAATTAGCAACAAAATTGGAAAAAAAAAATTAGAAAAAAAAAATCTGAATTAGCAAAAAAAAAAGAAAAAATCTGAATTAGCAAAAAAAAAAAAATTAGAAAAAAAATAGAAAAAAAAATTTGAATTAGCAAAAAAAAAAAAAAATTAGCAAAAAAAAACAAAAAAAAATAGAAAAAAAAAATCTGAATTAGCAAAAAAAAAAAAATTAGAAAAAAAAAATAGCAAAAAACAAAAAATCTGAATTAGCAAAAAAATTGGAAAAAAAAATTAGAAAAAAAATCTGAATTAGCAAAAAAAAAAGAAAAAATCTGAATTAGAAAAAAAAAAAAAAAATTAGAAAAAAAATAGAAAAAAAATTTGAATTAGCAAAAAAAAAAAAAATTTGCAAAAAAAAAACAAAAAAAATTAGAAAAAAAAAATTTGAATTAGCAAAAAAAGAAAAAAAAATTACAAAAAAAAATCAGAATTAGCAAAAAAAAAAACAAAAATCTGAATTAGCAAAAAAAAATTAGAAAAAAAATAGAAAAAAAATTTGAATTAGCAAAAAACAAAAAAAAAATAGAAAAAAAAAAATCTGAATTAGCAAAAAAAAAAAAATTAGAAAAAAAAAATAGCAAAAAACAAAAAATCTGAATTAGCAAAAAAATTGGAAAAAAAAAATTAGAAAAAAAAAATCTGAATTAGCAAAAAAAAAAGAAAAAATCTGAATTAGCAAAAAAAAAAAATTAGAAAAAAAATAGAAAAAAAAATTTGAATTAGCAAAAAAAAATTAGCAAAAAAAAACAAAAAAAATTAGAAAAAAAAAATTTGAATTAGCAAAAAAGAAAAAAAAAATTACAAAAAAAAAATCTGAATTAGCAAAAAAAAAATAAAAATTAGAAAAAAAAATAGACAAAAAAATCTGATATAGCAAAAAAAAAAAAAATGAGAAAAAAAAATCTGAATTAGCAAAAAAAAAAAAAAAAAAAATGGAAAAAAAATTAGAAAAAAAAAATCTGAATTAGCAAAAAAAAAAAAAAAAAATCTGAATTAGCAAAAAAAAAATAAAAATTAGAAAAAAAATAGACAAAAAATCTGATATAGCAAAAAAAAAAAAATTAGAAAAAAAATCTGAATTAGCAAAAAAAAAAAAAAAAAATTGGAAAAAAAATTAGGAAAAAAAATCTGAATTAGCAAAAAAAAAATTTGAATTTGCAAAAAAAAAATCTGAATTAGCAAAAAAAAAAAATCTGAATTAGCAAAAAAAAATTGGAAAAAAAAAATTAAAAAAAAAATCTGAATTAGCAAAAAAAAAAAAAAATTGGAAAAAAAAATTTGAATTAGCAAAAAAAAAAAAAAAAAAAAAAAAAAAAAAAAAAAATTTGAATAAGCAAAAAAAAAAATCTGAATTAGCAAAAAAAACAAAAAAAAATTAGAAAAAAATAGACAAAAAAATCTGAATTAGCAAAAAAAAAATAGAAAAAAAAAATCTGAATTAGCAAAAAAAAAAAAAAAAAATTGGAAAAAAAAATTAGAAAAAAAAAAATCTGAATTAGCAAAAAAAAAAAACAAAAATTAGCAAAAAAAAAATTAGCAAAAAAAAATAGACACAAAAATCTGAATTAGCAAAAAAATTAGAAAAAAAAAATTTTAATTAGCTTTTTTGCTGAAAAAAAAATCTGTATTAGCAAAAAAAAAAAAAAAAAATTAGAAAAAAAATCTGAATTAACAAAAAAAAAAAAAAAACAAAAAAAAATTAGAAAAAAAAAATAGAAAAAAAAATCTGAATTAACAAAAAAAAAAAAAAATTAGAAAAAAAAATCTGAATTAGCAAAAAAAAAAAAAATTAGCAAAAGACAAAAAATCTGAATTAGCAAAAAAAAAAAAAATTGGAATAAAAAATTAGAAAAAAAAATCTGAATTAGCAAAAAACAAAAAAAAAATCTGAATTAGAAAAAAAAAACTGAATTAGCAAAAAAAAAAAAACAAAAAAAATTAGAAAAAAAAATCTGATTTAGCAAAAAAAAAAAATAAAAATTTGAAAAAAAATTAGAAAAAAAAATCTGAATTAGCAAAAAAAAATTAGAAAAAAAATAGAAAAAAAAATCTGAATTAGCAAAAAAAAAAAAATTTGCAAAAAAAAAAAACAAAAAAAATTAGAAAAAAATCTGAATTAGCAAAAAACAAA